>JAXCGZ010014322.1:0-26831 GCA_037179515.1 Halocaridina rubra | reverse complement strand
TACTTGAGTGTCTCGTAACGTCTCACGAGGACAACTAATTATAAACTTATAAGTACTGTCAATAAACACAGTAAAAATGAGTGCCTCGTAGCATCTCACGACAGCAACTAAATTTTGTAAGAAAGTCCCACAAAACTCCTCTAGTTTGTCGGGGTCCTTGGTACTAGGACTAAGTTGAGTTATGACTTGCTTACAACAGTTCTTTGTTCAACGAGGCGATGCAATAAGCGTTATCAAGGAGGTGAAGGGTTAATGGCTAAAATCCATTAGTGACCTACATTCCTTTCTCCACGTCTTCTACGGCCAGCCTCCCTAATAAACTACACATTATACATACGAATATACGTGTATACATGATAGAACTTAATAAGTATACATGCTAAGTCTAAAAGTATACATTCATGCACTTACGTTACAATAAACGAAACTATATGCAAAATAACACTTACATAATGTATGTAGAAATAAACTGTCTTGAAATATATTCAAGACATGCACCTTCAGTTTCAAGGAAAATCTTGCAGAGACGTTGAAGTAACAGCACATGCTGGATCTATTTAACTCTGAAAACATGTATGAAAAGGAAGGGCCAGAGGGCGAGAATGAACCAGATATCCTTGCATTCATGAACATGGATTAATAGGAAATAAACAAATCAGAAAAAAAATTAGATTGTAAATATGCATATAATGAAAAAGTAAAGATACCATGAGACGATATATGCAATATAAGTTACTGATAAAAAAAAAATACAAATGTAAACTGCGTAATTTGTCCTATCGTCGTATAGCCAAACCCCTTTGGCAACCCCGAACAGGAATGGCCGAGAGAATATCGCTATATAGCCGGGATGGTAAATTAAAGCAGCCGAGGCAACATTTACAGTATACCTTGGCTCCACTTGCTTCATTACATTTTCAATTTAAAGTAAGCATAATTTATTTCCCCATTTATCTGGTTATTGACAGTTATGTGTACAGGGTCAAATGACGATGCATTAGGTGCAGGTTAAAATTATTTTAAGTGCCGGGCTAATTTTAAATTACCATTTCCATTAAAATAAATTTGACCGTAGACAAAACATGTACGGCCAGATTTGGCCGTGAAATGCACAGAGTTTGGCCGTGGGGTGTCTCTGCCATCTGGCAACCCTGGGCGGGTCCACCGCGCAGTGCGGTTGGCGAATTTAGTTTCACAAGTTCTTTAGAAATATCTTGCGTACGGTAATATGAACTCTTTAGATTTTTGCCAGCCGGAGACTGAACAAACACTATTTACAAACATAAATGCCACCTCCAAGTGAATTACGGAACAAGTTATGGTTAACATTCTTTTAAAGGTTCTAACAGAGTGAATATGGATACTGTATCATACGGCTCATAATAAGCCATGATTAGTTCAGAAATTTCATATATCGTCTAACCTAATCTAATCATGTTGGATCAACACTGATATTGTAATAAATCTGGTATGAGAAAGCTTAGCTTCCTAGATTTGGGAAATTGGAGTCTGCCTTTAATACAGATTATCTTGAGAAAAATTTGCAGCATCCTAGCTTCTGGACACCCATGTCATATTTGTACAAGCACAGTACAATGGGCACCAAATTTTATTATGAAAATGCTGCAGTGACGAAAACGTATGCATTCGCTTAACTTGCCATTTGGTATCGCATCTTCCCTGTTAAGAATTTTATTGGCGCCATATATTAATGATAACGACATTTCTCATGCTTCCCGTATTATCGAGAGGAAAATACTGGATTTATCTTTAGATAAGATTTTATTAGATAAAATTAGTAAATTTTACAATAAAACTACAGTAGAGATTTACATTACAGAAGCTGTTAAGGGTTCTAACACGAACTAATTTGGTGAAACTTGCACCTTCAAAGTATATACAATAAATAGGATCCTAATAGTACGTATTCACTGGCAGAGAAGGACTTATTGTTTCACTGCTCTCAGACATGCTTGACGTATAGTGTGTGTGTTCAGTGGTGGTAGATTCCATCGTTCCGTCTTAGTGTTTTTCGAAGTTGAATAGCTTTCTGCAATACTCGAGCCAGACTCGCAGTCTTTAGCTTCATTGATCTCTCCCATTTTTGCGTCTATCGGTAGTAAAGCTTCCTAGAAGAGCCTGGATTTTCTCTTGAAACGTTAAGGGTTTCTCTGTAGTAGATTCAACTTTGTTTTTACCAGGCATCTGGCCAAAACTTGCACCAAACCCTGAGGACTGACCAAAATTTAAACCAGCTCCAAACAATGGGGCTTTATTATTCCCTATACCGGCTTGACCCTTGTCCGTTGATCCTAGCGTGTGTCCCTCATCTCCTTTTCCTCCAGCAGCGCTACCAATCCCAGCACCAAGTAGAGACGCCTGAATCTGCGCCAAAATTCCACCTTTATCCGAGTTTGCACCTTTAGCACCACTCTGGCCACCTAAACCTGTATTTTTATCGCCACTGCTTTTCAGATTTCTGTTAGCAACGCAGCATGCACTTATTCTCTGCAAGCATGTAGTGGCACAGGGAATAAAGTCGATGGTGTGATCAGCACTTACGGCGACTAAACCAAAGCAAACGTCTTTGCACATCTTATATTTTCTGAAGCACTTTCCGCATAAGAATCTGCAATAATATTAAGTTTTATGTTAGAAATAATGTAGAAATTCTACCTTCTTCCTCAGCCTTACTCAATATTGCAACTAATATTTCATAGATAACAATTTAAAGATTTCCCAAACTCAGCACAATTTACTATACACCAAAGGTAGTTTTAGCTATCGCTATTTACGCAAAATGTTTCTATGCGTTAAAGATAGGAGTTAATAGAATTAAATTTTTTAGATGGAGTTTATATGGTAAAATTTTGCATCGTAGTACGATACTATCGAAACTTAGTATATTGTAACTAAGGAACCATTATAACACTTCACCTACTGAAACCTGTTAACATAGGATTAAATAATGTCAATGAATAATAAAATACCAGATGACTGGAGGAGGTAAAAAAAAGACTATGATCCCAAAGTCAAAACTAACAAAAATAAAAGAACACAAACCTATTTGTATATACCTATGGGTATAAACTACTTACGAGTCTAGTGAAAGAAAAGGTTGTAGAACATATAATTTCGAGAGGTGAAATGAGCGAGGTACAAGCAGGATTTACATTAGGAAGGAGACTGGAATACAATCTGTTCATATTGGAATACTGTATAAAGAACAAAGAAAACTAGAGCTGCTGGTGACAGCAATTGATTTTGAAAAGGTATTCAGCTCGGTGGAAAGGAGAGCATTGATAAGGACACTGAAAAAATATGAATGTCGCCCCATGATTAGAGATATAATAGCGAACATACACAAACGATGTGACAAATATATATGGGAACTGAGAAAATATGTGATGTGTCAGTAAGTAAAGGAATAAGACAAGGGTGTACAGGCTCACCTTTACTGTTCGTACTGATTGTAAACCTGATAGAAAGAATATTCAAGTACTATGGGCTTCAAAAATAATAACCTATACATACCGGTACTATTCTTAGCAGACTATGGACTGATGCTGTCAAACAGCAGAAGAGAAATGGAGCAAATGATAGATTTATTAATGGAGGTGTCTGGAAGTTGTGATCTGAACATTCAACAAAAAAAGCCAGTGTATGATAAAGTAGAAAAAGTGAAAAACCTAACAGCATAAGAGATATCAGTGTGGTGACAGAAATGAAGATACTTGGGAATGAAAATAACAAAAGAAAGCCCATATGAAAGAACACAAAATAAGACAAAATAGAAAAGCAAGAAAAATGGAAGGATTAACCTTCTCAGTGACAGCAAGGTCATGCAATAGAGTCCTAATTGGTAAAACATATTGGAAATGTGTGGTATTACCGAGCATTCGGATAGACAGTGGAGTAATTATATGGAGTAAAGAGGAGCTTAAGAAACTACAAAGTATAGAAAATATGGTTTGGAGGCATATACTGTAAACACCAGGATATGTAGCAGTCGAGGCATTACGGGGAGACATAGGATGCTCCACGATGGAAGAGAGAGACAAGATATAAAATAGGATATGCAAAACTTTTTAGAGGGAAAAAAGGAATTGCTAAAAGATATTAACAGATGACAGAGTCAAACAGGAAATACAAGTGGTGGGGGGGGCAGTAGGAAGTTATATATGCAGGAGGTAAATATAGAAGGAACGCCAGAACTAAAGAAATGAAACCGGAAAATGTCAAAAAGAAAATCAGTAAATGGGGAGAAAAGTGGAGAATGAATATGGAGAAAAAATGTACCTTGCATATATACCAAAGAAATAAGAATATAAAGGACGAAGAAATATACGAGGACTCGTACAAAGCAATATTGATGTTCAGATGTAGATCCAATTCGCTTCAACTGCATTAAAGAAAAAAATTTAGTGGAGAAGTTGGGAAATGCGACATATGTGCTTCAGAGGAGGAAAAAACATTGGAACATTTCATTATAAAATGCAAAGCACTACAAGAGACCAGAAGAAAATATGGAGTAACAGAAAACACGACAGTGGAAGATATGCTATTGTTTGAACCCTCAAAAAAAAATCAGAACTTGGTTGAAGAACTGTGGAAGCAAAGACAGTTAAAAGAAAAAAAAACAGACCAAACCAATAAATAAAGACTAAAGCAGGAAAATAAAGCACGGTCGTTGTAAAGGCAATGGTGCTAAACCCATCAGTATCAGTATAAATAACGAAACCGAATACCTAAGAGTTAGCTGTATTCCATCAATTTATTTTACCACTGCTTAATCTTACGTTAAAATAAAACACTTGAGGAAGAAGGATGGGGCAGTTTTTCACGGCTTTCTTTTTATACTGAACAAATTAAGGCCTTCCAAAGCCTTTGTAAAAATCCTTTTCTTTTCAAACTTTCAATGAAAGTACTTTTCTTAGAAAAAAAAAATGTGCACGCCCGTTATCAAACCTTTAATTAAAACTACCCTTGCATAGCTCCCTTAAACAGTAGCTTTAAAGGATCGCAAGTAGACTTTGTAAGCAAATTCATTCCCACCGCAAAGATTCTGTATTTATAAAATCATCCACATTGTTTAACATACTGTAATGATGGAACAGCATCGTTAGAAGTCTTTAGCAACTGGTTCAAGTCGCAGTTTACTCGAGTCGAGCGAAAGGGAATACAGTATAAGAAAGTAAAGAAGTTTATAAGAAAATATGAGCGGTGCAATCCCATCTTCAAGACTCTTACTACCAAAATTAAATGCTACGAGACAATTATTCACGACGCTTACAGTCCATGACAATATTTGGACTCTTTCAGTTACAGTAAATATTTCACGTGTGATATTTCATCTTTTACTTCATTACCACTTCAAAACCGAGTCTGGTACAAATCATCGCCGGCCCAGCTCCTCATCCCACTGCTCATGCTAAACATCTAAATTCACAGAAACACCTATATTTAAAATAAATAATAGTTAATTACCCACAAATTACCCATTTACCAACTCAACTATTTGTCAACTTAAAACGATAACGCGAGTCCTTTAAGGGTGGTTTACACGGTCAAACGGTTCGTCGAACGTGGTTCGACAGACAAGTGTTTGAAGTGATGTTCGAACGTGTAAGCGGGGTATTTGGTTGTTGAACACGTTCAACAAACGTGTTCGACAACCAAATACCCCGTTCACACGTTTGACCGTCACTTTAAACACTTGTCTGTCGGACCGCGTTCGACGAACCGTTTTACTGTGTAAACCCCCCTTTAGTAACCTTTCGATGCTGGCAACTTTATTTAAAAATTATTCCAAAATGCCCTTTACAAAGGAGAGATTTTTAAGTCAGTGAGGAAAATAGAAGTTTTCATATGATGGATATTTGTTAATTTATTATAAATTTAGTAAAACCGACAGTGATTTGATGTTTTGGTGATGTGAACAATACAGCATATGTAAAGTAAGAATCCACACAAGATTTAGACAGTGAAATTGACACTTTTTTCAAATAAATAATTTTATTTATATTATACATTTACCAATATTCCTGTCAGTACTATTATGAAGGGTGTGTTTCATTTACACTGAACTTTGTTTCCACTGAATTTTTTATTTTATTTTATTTATTATAGTTTCGATTTTTAGCGCAAGTTAGTCGAGGCGATGAGTTTGCCGATGATGAGTTGGGCCGGCAATGAGTGGGCGGTGATGAGATGTTACGGGAGAGTCGGCGGCGATGAAAGGTAAAACTATTATACTGATCTTAGCGTCCGAAATTAACGCTATACCCCAAAATTACTCGGGTAATTGGCCAAATATGTACTATAGTTCTGGCTCCTACATTTTCAGAGGCTTGAATCTATGATCGCTTAAAATCGGAGAAAAAGATAATTATCGTCAATTTAGAATATTCATCTAACATTATAAAGTCCATATGCCTCGTTTGTGGATCACCAGTTGTTAAAACTTTAAAAAACAATGTTACAGTGGGCAACCCATATATATAACAATATAAATTAAACTCAAAGCCTTTGCGAATACTTTAGCTGTGTCAGCGTAAGAGAATCCCGACTTTCTGTAATTATTAAAAAAAAAAAAAAACAATTGATGTATCCCCCCTCCTCAAGGATCTGTATTATAAACATACCTTCCAAGATTAGGCTCCATTTCCTCTTCATCTTTAAGTGGTGCCTCCAAAAGAATGTCTGCCATTTCAGCCAACATAAAACTCTGGAAATATTGCGGCGATACCCCTTCATCGTCGAGATCCATATACAGGTCAGAGTTAAAATGTAAGTTCTCATCGCCAGCTCTGTCTACATTCGCATCTTGGTGCTCCTCCTCATCAAGCAATGCGTGCTCTTTAGCATATTCCATACTGTCCAGTACTTGTTCGGCCGTTTCCATGAGATCCATATACTGATACAGTATTAAATAATTAAACATACGTTAACATACAGTTTATTATAAAACTGAAATCCACTAACTTCATTTTTCAAAAAATATTTTTATTCATTTATATGTAAAAATATATATATAAACTTGCCATTTCATGATGAACTTCAGGTTTGGCATTTGCCCCTGCTAGTACAAGGCACAATAACTGGGGAAAAAATACATTATTACAGGATTAATCATCCTTAACCATTTAAAAACCTAAAAGAATAACCTGTGATTTAGCCCAATAGTAAAAAAAACAAATATGGAGAGAATGATTAAGGAGTCCAGGGAAAGTAAATGTGCTGATATTGGTTTCAAAACTTTAAACACTCTGTTCAGCATTATTACACTGAACAAATCCGTAAAGCCACCATTTTCACGGGACACCTATATTGACGAAATGTACTCAAATATTAATATAAATATAAATAACGGATTAAACTATTTCACTTCAGTTATATCCTAATAATAAGTCTTGGAACCATGTTTGGGGCCTGCATAATTCCCCAGTTCTTTATAATTATTGGATCCCTTTTGAATTAATAATGATAAAAGTCTGGTGTGGTAAAGAAATTGAGATATTAAAACCGATCTCCAAAATCCATTCGTTCTTTAATTGTTTTATCAACTTCACGATAATGTACAAGCACAAACTCCACCGACTACTCACAAAATGAGATACCATACTGCCTTTTATTTGACTCCAGGAAGCCTTTTAAGTGTACGATTTAACCTCTCCTTAATGAATGCGAACACACCGTTGGTTGGGAAACGATTTGAACTACTATTCAAAACAAGGATTCATAAATGGTAGAGTGCAAAGTTCATCCTTTATACAAAAACAACAACAACATCAATTATAATAATAATAATAATAATAATAATAATAATAATAATAATAATAATAATAATAATAATAATAATAATAATAATAATATAGAGAATATATCTACTGAATATATAATGAAGACACATTGAGAACCTATCAAACAGATTTTATTCTAAGAGTATCCATATTTGGTTTTGGTTTAATAATACCTACTTGAAACTTGACATTTTCGAAAGAGTAAGGGAGGAGGGTATATGTATCCTTTCATATAGAAAACTGTAAACTGTTAACACTGGCTGATGCACGAGTTTTATCTTTTGTATATGCAACAGGCAAAACCAATTAATAGTCTATATGAAACATTTAATGGCGATCAAATGAAGTCGTAGGAGAGGAAAACTGGATAAAAGCACTTGATGAGACACTTGAAGCTTATATTGGCTCTCACGTGGGGGAAAAAAAAAAAAAAAAAAAAAAAAAAAAAAAAATATATATATATATATATATATATATATATATATATATATATATATATATATATATATATATATATATATACAAATAAGCACATTACATATGTGAAAACATCAATCATTTTTTACCCCGACCGGGACTCGAACCTAGGTCTTATGATTACTAAGTCAAGGCTTGACTTAGTAATCATAAGTCCTAGGTTCGAGTCCCGGTCGGGGTAAACAAATGATTCATATATATATATATATATATATATATATATATATATATATATATATATATATATATATATATATATATATATATATATATATATATATATATAAAATCAAAGGATGTGTTTAATTTTGGGTCTATAAACTGGATATATTCTATATTATAATCTCCCTTAATACAAGTGTCATGCACTCCATCAATCAGCTGCTTATTCTATGACTGTCAAGGGATGTTGTCTCGTTTAACCTCTTTCAGGGTATTTTAAATATCTGAACTGAAATTACACTGAAATGTCAAAATAAGATCACAGATGATCCTGAAGTACCCATTATTTGTACATGAAAAATGTCCTTTTATTTCAGCTTTGTATTAGTGTTCAGCCTATCTCATTTATTTATCGTTATCAAAGCATTGGAAAAACCAAAACCCCTGGTTTAAAATATAATAAATGCAAAATAATATTCGACATTAGTATTTGGATAAAACCGAATCCATCCAGTATTTGGATAATACTGACTTTCGTCATGGCAAGCTTGTATAGTTAATTATTAATCTTAAATGAGAATTATTTTGTCATATTAACAATGTGGAGACGCAGAGGTGACACTTATGTCGTGGAAGTTCAAGTCAGTCTTTGGTGTTTACATTAAAGCCCTAATATAACTATTATTTCTTCTCTCAACCACAAACCTTTTGGGAGAAGGAGTTATAGTGTAGGCCCAACTCATACAACAGGCTATGGCACAGCTATAGATGTAGGACGTCAGTAGTGAGAAAAATGTATTCACAAGATATTTCCGCATGCTTAACATGAAAATGCATGATGTGACAAATATTATCAAAGCTTAAGGTTACTGCTTTTTAACTTCCATCACTGGAAATCAGTGGTTAGCAACGTAGGCCTCATGCCTTACGAAGAACAGTTTCATTATTAAAGGGTGCGGAAATCAGTAACATTATTAATAATTTAATGGCGATTTGTCTTTATTATAAAACAGTTTGAAATTACAAGAAGTTTACCATATTTGATGTATGAAGGGCTATGCGGTAAGCTCAATCTCTACAACTAGTTTTGTCTGGAAAGCGTCGTCCATATGGAAGAAAGTCTTGCAGGGTCGCGCTTGTACTTTTTTTTTTTTTATGGTATCTTCCAGTTTTGGGTAATTCAAAGGTGTGTACAATGCTTCATCTCTTAAATGGCGTATATGTCTTTGTCGCTGTAGATATAAATCTTCATTTATATGACATTTTACATATTTGTATATAATTATGAAATACTGTTATTCCATATATATGTTTAAAGTCTACAAATTCATTTAATTTAATAAGTTTTTCACACATTTACGACTTTCGGTCACCAACCCTAGGCATAACATGAATAGTTCAATGGCAAGTAAACAAAAAGTAGGTTAGTATTCAAAGGGGTATTTGAAGTTTTGTTTCACCCCAATTCATTATGAACGGTGAACTTTGTCTTTTATGCTAAAAACGCTTGACCAACAACAAATCATTGAAATGAGAATGTCTTAAGCACATTTGAAGGCAAAACAGTGAGCGTGTAAATTTAGATTTGAAGTACCTCAGTTCTCTAAAGGAGAAGTTTGAAAAAAGCAATTATGGATTCTCTGTTCATTGCACGAACTTTTACCATCAGTTGTACTCTTGAGACTAGTTATGGGATTTCTTTACTCATTGCTAAATCAGGAAAAAAAAAAATCATACTATAGAGGTAAATTCAATTAAATGTTCAAACATCGGCTTTTATTAATAAAGTTCTGGAAGTGATGACAGATGTTAAATCCATTCCAATATAATGTTAGAAACGGAATAGATGAGATGAGTGAATATAATGAAAAAGCTGAACTCATGAAGCTTCTCAGTACAAATGGATGAATCATCTGTAGCAGACAGTGATGCTGAAATGCTAACCTATTTAAGATGTATTGATTAAGATATATTCAATTTGCGTACTAAATGTCTCATTGCAAATCACCAGAGAGCACCACTACTGGCACTGATATATATATATATATATATATATATATATATATATATATATATATATATATATATATATATATATATATATATATATATATATATATATATATATATATATATATATATATATATATATATATATATATATATATATATATATATACATACACACACACACACCTAGTTCGCTTTTTAGGCGTGTTTATAATCAGCGAAATTGGAATAACCTTAAAAAATAATATTAAAAATTTACACCCATGCAAAAAAAAAAAAATCGAAAAAAAAAATTCATTTTAGTAAACAATCGACCGCCTCGGAGGAACTTTTCCGCCATGCTCCTCCTCTTCTACTTCTTAATGCGATCGGATATGATGAAGATAAGGGAAAAAAGCATTAAGAACAAACAGCAAACAAACTTGCGTTATAAAATCATCATGGAAATATCGTGTGAGGGTGCATCAGTCGATAAGGAGGCGGCAAAACATTTGCAGATAGAGGTTCGTTCTCCCGTATCCACCTCCTCTTCTACCGCTTAATGCGATCGGATATTACGAAGAGAATTGAAAAAAAAAGCATTAAGAACAAACTGCAAACAAACTTGCGATATAATATCGTCAGGGAAATAGCGTGCGAGGGTGCATCAGCTGATACGGAGGCGGCAAAACGTTTACAGATAGAGGTCCGTTCACCCGCATCCTCCTCCTTTTACCGCTTAATGCGATCGCATATTATGAAGAGAATGGAAAAAAAAGCATTAAGAACAAACTTGCGATATAATATCATCAGGGAAATAGCGTGCAAGAGCCCTGACGATATTAGATCGAAAGTTTATTTGCTGTTTGTTCTTAATGCTTTTTTTTCCTCATAATATCTGATCGCATTAAGCAGTAGAAGAGGAGGAGGATGCGGGAGAACGAACCTCTATTTGCAAACGTTTAGCCACCTATATTCGCGTTATTACAAGAACTATGTTATATATATATATATATATATATATATATATATATATATATATATATATATATATATATATATATATATATATATATATATATATATATATATATATATATATATATATATATATATATATATATATATATATATATATATATATATATATATATATATATATATATATATATATATATATATATATATATATATATATATGATTCGGTTTTACGTCACGAACTCCCTTTTCTACTAAGGGCTAGGACGGTTGCCTTCTTACGAAGGACTTGTTTTGGCAGATGTAATCGTTACCCTGAGTGTATGCCCTTACTAACCTCAGTCCGTGACGGGGCGCGAACCCTCGACCTGCCGCTTCAGAGCCGCAGACGCTACCATATATATATATATATATATATATATATATATATATATATATATATATATATATATATATATATATATATATATATATATATATATATATATAAACTAAAGAACTACTTGTGTCAATAATATATCAATGGAAAACAAGATTGTGTGCTAGATATTGTGTTCCTGCTTTGATGGGCAAGAAAAATGGCTGCCTAAAGCTGATTTAAGATGAGAATCCAGAAATGCTTCTTGTGCACTGAGCTACTCAGGAAGAGAACTTCCGTTGCCAAAATATTTCTCCTGTTCTAAAAGTGATGTTGAAGTCAATTATAAACTTTATTAATGCTATCAAGGCTGTTGCCAAATTTTGTGGTGATAAAATTGCAAACTATGCATGTGACTTACTTCACATTGAGGTAATGTGGTTCTTAAAGGGGAATTGTCTGATAAGAGTCTAGTTAGTGTTTAATGTTCTTAACAACTTACCAAGTAACAAGCCTGAAATGAATAGCTGTTGCCGGTAAAGCATTTGTAAATTATTTAGCAGATGCCTTTAAAAAACTAATTATGCTGAATAAAAACAACTACAAGGATCAAATAAAACTCTTGTTGATGCAAAGGAAAAGATAGCATCATTACGTATATGATTATGTCAAAAACATGCTTCTGATATTTTTTTTAGTTTCATTGGATAAAACAATGTGGTGACATACTTCTCATTGTGGATCATCTGAAAGTCTTGGCTTGTGATTTGAAAGATTTACTACTTAAAAACAAAGTGATCCTTTGCCAAATGTGACGCAGCTAGTGCTAGTGTATTTATCTGATGTGTCAATACAGTCCCAAGTGGAACTCTTGGAAATGCAAAATGAAGAGTCGGTTATAACGTCCTTCACATAAAAGGAACGATGGCAAGGCTTAGTGATGAAACACACTAAATACCCAATTTCAGTCACTTTTACAAAAAGCTGTTGTTATCTTTTAGGTCTTCATTTATAGCTGAATGTGGCTTTAGTGCTGTAAATGACTTGTTAAAGAGAAAAAAATTCAGCTGCATATTATTAATCGAGATTTTAGTTTGAAACTGACTAAATTAGTACCTTGTAAAAATCTCTTGGCAATAGACATCAAATGCAAGAATCACACTTAATTTTTAGTTTTTCATACTCCGAAGTGAACTCGGATTGTATTTTGCATATACCCTGTACAGTAGAGGTATCTTTTATTTTATTCTATTGTACTGAAAAGGTCAGTGCACCATTCAGATTATTTTATATGTACTGTATATCAGTTTTCCGTTATATATCTTGAAACTTGATTCGCTTGCATGCCATAGAAGTATGTATAATATTTTAAGAGATGTTTAGGTCAGGCATGGCCGATACAAAGTTGGAAGCCATTGATCTAAATCTAGGAGAAATGAATCATGTATGTAGGTGGAGATGAGCTCCACTGTCCATCATTGTATTGTGGAATAGGCAGGATATATCTCTGGATCTTATTTCTTTATGCCCTTGGGTATTGCTCAAAACTTTCTTAGATATGCATGTAGTAAATACAGTAGGCTTGGCTGAAATGAGACTTTTTTTTATCTTCTGAAATAGGAAGAATTAGATTCCATTTCTCTCTCTTACCTGTCAGAACGGGATTCAAACATGAGAACAACAACCATGCCAGTCGAGTAATATGTGCTCCATAATTATCTCCTAAGTAAAACCTTGCAGATTATCTTAGCCCAAATTCTATGAATTGTACTTAGAGTGGACTTTTAGATGACTGAATATATACCGAGCTATTATCAAAGTCTTTATATCTTTATGCAGCTTCAGCGCTGAGAGCAGAACCACTCCTTTTCTTTCACTTTTGTCAAAGAAAGGCTCTTACAGTAACTTATTCAATTCAGCTGTCATGTATGCATAATTAAATAAGACTAAGTTTGAGTAACTTTTCTGTTAAAACTGTAAACTATTTCTGCTTTTTTTTAGTGATAGCCATTTGAAAACACACGTAGTTCTGCTGGCTAGTACAGTGGTAACGCGCTGGCTTCGCATTCACGAGGTCGAAAGATCGGTTCCCGTCCAAGACCGAGAGTTTAAGCTGTTTACTGGCAGGAACTGCTGTGGTTGGACACCACAGTGGGGGGTTGGGGCTTGCCCTGGCTGACGAATACCCATTGTATTGAAATGGAAATAAAGTTTGTTTGTTTATAAAATCTGTTCACAAGGATTCATTCCTTGCCACAAATTTTGAAAGAAATGGTGGGAGGAGAATGGGCAGGGTATGAAGTGGTGCACCTGCCTTATTTTTTATTTATTATTTTTTTTTTTTTGACACGCTGCTTCCTTCAGTGGGATGAGACTAAAGTAATAATAGTTGTTGTTGTTTGGCATCTTGTGTAGTATTAATCCCCACTATGAGCTAGGGAATTAAGGCTGAATACCCTTCCCACGGTGGGCTCGATTGCAGGTCTGTCACTTCCCACGTAACAAATCTGGCAAAAAGTTAAGAACATTTCACTGTCTTGATCATGTTTTACTGTGCAACTTATCAAAAGTAATTACAACTGGGCCTGACATTGGTAATTAACTTTTGACAGCCTAGCTTGGAAAGGGAGGTTAAACAGATAATCTTACTATACTAGGACAATCACGTAAGTCTAGTAAAAATATACAGCTACAACTTGTATTCAGCCAAGAGATTTATATACTAAAACATGACTATTAAACATGCTCTTCATATTAGTTTTCTAGTAAATATCGACAGTGAAGCTTAAGACAACATACTCATCAAATAAATAGAGAAGTTCAAAATAAACTAAAAAATAATTTCAAAGTATGTGTAAAAATAGAAGTTAAATTTATTTTTCTTAACTTTCTGAATGTATTGTATTTTTCGGAATCACAAGTATATGCAAGAAGAGCTGTAATTGTTTTCAAAGTACAGTATATGTAAACTAAAACATATTTTATGAACTAAATATATAATAATATAGCTTATTTATAATATGAAAAATGGATAAAGATCGAAATACACAAGAATAATTCCAGTTACTTTATCAACACTGAAGATGAAAAATATTTTTTTACGGTTTCTGATAGCATAATAATTTTTGGCAGCACTAGAATATTCAAGAATTGTAATAAATTAATTTCAAATACAGTATAGGTAAAGTAAAACATTCTTGATGCACTAAATATATAATTAATATAACTTTACTACAAATCTGAAACTTTTTAATTGTTTTAAAATATTATCATTTCAGAAACAAACTATAATCGGTTTCAAAAGTTCAAATTAAAGAAAACATCCTTTTGAACTAAATCTCAAAAGGGCAAATTAAAGAATACATTCTTTTGCCCTAAATAATTGTTCTCAAAATTACAAATTAAAGAATACATACTTTTGCACTAAATTAGCTCTGACTTAATATCTTCCTCATAAAGTATATCATATAAAAAAACAATCATGATTAGAAAATAAAACTATTAATATACAAGTAACATCACGTATTTAGCAGACAAACTCAAAATAAATAGCAAGTTAGGAACTCTTAATTCTATAACCATACCTAACTGATTTTGTACAAGAGTTACTTCATCACTTACTACAGCAAGAAAATAAATTCATGGCTTCATTATGCCTATTTCATAAAATAATAGATCAAACCAATTGCGTTAAATCTTGATACTAAAAGAAAGTATGAACATACACAAGATACATAAATTTTAATAAATAATAATATATTTTATTACTGTGAGAAAATTACTTCAAGCCAAGTGCAAAATGTGTTGCATATTTTGCATTCTAGTACAAACACCTGTCATTGTACGGATTGTTTCTTTTGCTATTCCATCTCAGTAAGGAAGAAAAACCAGATTACAACTCAGTATCGATATATGAAAAAGCTAAAAACATGGCCAAAAGAATTTCTGATAAAGGAGTGGACACAGCGACAAAAATAGTGCCAATTTTTAACACTAAACACTGTAATGCAGATTAAATATTTAAAGTAGATCTCTTTATCAGCAATGTAATTCTAGCGCCTGCTTACTCACAATTAGAGTCTGGGAGTATGTGGACTTCTAACACTAATTCTACCATTACTTCTTATATGGTAGGAGTGCAAGCACTGTGACCTCTGCTTATTTGTTATGGCCATATGGTTATATTAACCACAGCTATCTCAAACAAGATAAGGACAAGACAATAAGAATAGCTCCCTCTGTATTCAATCCTTCCTACAGAATATCTTATTGAGGATATGTCTGCAAGGGTATTTCACTGAGGATATCATAACTAGTGTTCCTCAGACATTACCCAGGATGGATATCAGTGATGTCCTCCAGAGTCAAAGAGAAGCCAAAACAGCATATTGTCGGCTACTACCCACGCTCATATGGGAGAGCGACCAGTCAAGCTGTAGTTCTTTGAATCTGAATATTTATATCTGATGAATTCCCAGTAAATTTTACCTTAGGGCCATCTCAGGAGTATGCATCCTGCCACCAGAGAAATGAGTGGCTCTGATGACAGGATGAACACGACTCACAATCCTCAAAGGTAAAGGAGTCGCAGTCAGAGTGATGAACTGCTATGAGACAACACCAGACAACAGGGAATTCACTGGCAACAACTATATAAGGAAATTGCCTTAGGTGATAAGTATCAAGACAATGGTCTAGATATTCCACAATATGACATGGTATTCCTAGTCTACAAACAAGAAGGAACACTACTCTAAGAAGAAGAATTCGAAATACAACACGGAGCAGCTGGCATCCCCTTGACGATGCATGACAATAATTTTCGTCATATCTAATTTCTTTTATATTTTCCTTATAATTTTGCATTGACATGTTACTCAGGAAATAATCAGTCTGAGAAGGGTGAGCAGCAACAATGTAATCTAAAAATAAAAGTTTGGAAAACGTCGAGAGGATATCAAACTGCCCACCATAGAGGACGATTCCCTAACTTGGGAACCTGTTGTACAGGGCATATGTTAGGTCATATCCCTGGAGACGGCAGATCTGAATGTCTTCAACATCAAAGTCTGCATACTGTGGCACACTGCAGTTATCATCTTCTATGCCTATGTTGGCACTGTTCTCCTGTATAAAATAAAGTCCACAATTAGTGTTAGCACTGTATCCATAAGAATATTGAATGAGATGAATAATGCTGAAGTACTTTACTACATAAACCATTCGTCCGCGACTGAGGCGTCAGGTCGAGGGTTCGCGCCCCGTCACGGTCTGAGGTTAGCAAGGGCATGACCTCAGGGTAACGATTACATCTGCCAAAACAAGTCCTTCGCAAGAAGGCAACTGTCCTAGCCCTTGGTTGAAAAGGGAATCCGTGACGTAAAACAGGAACATATGAATGAATTTTAATACAGTGATAATAATTTAATATATATATATATATATATATATATATATATATATATATATATATATATATATATATATATATATATATATATATATATATATATATATATATATATATATATATATATATATATATATATATATATATATATATATATATATATATATATATATATATATATATATATATATATATATATATATAAACGCCTAAATTCGAGCTTAGGTCCCCCATCAATGCTAAAAGTAATCTAAAACAGAAAAATAATCTGTTCTTAATCTAATAAATAACAATAGTTAAAGTACACTAATGAGTATTGCTTACCTTTACTACCGTGGTTGGTTTGCATCTGGATGACTGGTATGTTGAAAAATTGATTTATTAAGAATTTATTAATTGTTTATTGATCTCTGAAGTAATGGCGGAATGACTTGGAACGACTTAAATCAGGGACCCCCTGTGTATATATCTCAGTTACTGAATACTACATCAAATAAAACCGTCACTTACCACACTGCTAAAGAAGGTTAAGACAAATTGCTTGGGACCAAAAGTAGATATAACTCGTGAAATGAGATCTTTGTATGATTTATGAGGGACGTTTGTCTCAAAAGATACATATGAAAACTCTGGTTCCGGTGTAATGTGAATAGTCATGTAGCCTCCCTGCGAAAGTAAGAAAAATAGAAGTAAGAAAATAATATACACCGGCATAATATGAGAGTAAATGAATCCCTAAGTGTAAGTTCAGTACACAAGATTTTCAAAGTTACAACAAATTTCTTGACTTTTGAATACAGTTAAAGAAACTGTAGTCTCATAACTTTCCTAAAACAAAGCAAGGTGATATTGTGACAAACAAATTCAAAGATAAAGAAACCCCATAATAATCCTTTTGAGCTGCCTTTTAATACACACATGGCATACAGGGGCATGATTGTGGGAAAAGAAATCAAGATAAATACATTCAACATACCCTGCCACATCTCACCTCTCTTATCGATAGTTTTCAGACAAGATAAAATCAATATGCGGGGACTGAGAGGATTCCACTCCCTTACCCTTTTAAAATGCCTCTTATAACACTTACAGGGAACAAGAATATGGCATTCTTTCTCATCATCATCAAGGATATACCTTCTGAGTCATTTTTTCCTATGGTAAGCAAGGAATATGAACAGGGAGTACTCTCTTCCCCACCACCAAGGAAAAATAAAATGATCAACATACCAGCATTTCTCAATGACAAACATACTTAGATTATGTTATCGTTCCTGCCATGCTACGATTCAAATGATATGTTCCTAATACAATATTGGCTGAGTGATATTATCTCTGCCTCTGAAATCAGAGGTTCGGGGTCATTTCCTAACCAATATGTATATTCTACTTCATCTGGAAAAACTATAATTACATATTCTTTTATCCTTGACATGAACAGATAAGGTATTATACATTCTTGAGATAAGCTAAACTTTTATGTGAGATTCATTGGGTATGTTTTGGTAATTATAAAATTTTCTTAACATTCTATAACTTCTATAAGACAAATTCAGTGATACAGAATTATCTGAAGCCTTGAACGTTGCGCAATGTGCATAATCATATTGTCCTACACTACTTATTAAAGACTGTGGCAGTTATTTTTACAGAAGAAATATCCTTTTATAATTAGAGGAATAATAACCATTACTGATATATTCGTATATTCAAATGAATGATGCCAGTCCTGGCATTAGCCAACAAGACAGCAACATCTTGAATGAAAAAATCAAGGCAGCAAGGTTTCACCTCCTTACATGCATATCCTATGCATAACTATTAGTTGTATGGTATATCCCTATTTCATCGACAAAAAATTCAGCCTAAAGCACAGCATATAAAGTACAATAGTTATTGAATATAAGTTAATATAAGAACAAGGTTTAATATATAACAACAAATGAAAATTACTCACAAAAAGATTATTATATGCGTAATTAATTTTTTTTTTTACTTACATAGCCCTTCCTGAAGCTCTATTGAAAAAAAAAAAAATATTCTAGAATAGACAAAGGAATATTCGTAAAAATCCTTCATTATTTTCACTAAAAGTCATATGTTAGAGAATATAATTTTATTAGCGACCTGTATACTGTAAAGAAACAGTACACCTAATATTTAATTAAGATATGAGTCACTTGTATACATTTTGAACATGAAAGGGTTGTTTAGAAATTTTTAAAGCATATATGATGCAAAGAAGACTGTCTTGCTGTAGAAATTGGTAAAAAAAAAAATACAAATATTAATCAATTTAAGTGCACTGCACACTTACTGGCACACTGCGCATCAATCCATTCATGGAGTAACCACATGGGTCAAATTGATAATCATCAATAATCATCCCAGGGATCAGTTTGTCAATGCCAGATTTCTGAAAATACACCATATATTAATATGAATAACTTGTATCCTGGTCAGGCTAACTAATTCAATAACACTTGCATGTGCTGTTTAACAGAAAATAAGAGCAAGCTACATGCTAATGCATTTTTCACATTCAAGCCTTAGGTATCCTTATCTAACAATGGTTCCCTTACAGCAGGGGTTTTCAACCTGGGGTATGCATACCCCAGGAGGTACACAAGGGGTCTGCACTGGACTAGTTGAAGAAAAGTAGTTGCAGCCATCTCATTAATTCCCTTTGCAGCAGATGTAATGATAAGGTAGTGTGTTGTTTTTTCAGCTCTTTCCTTAACCATTACACTTATACTGCACAAACACAGTCAAAGATTTGTGAATATATATATATATATATATATATATATATATATATATATATATATATATATATATATATATATATATATATATATATATATATATATATATATATATATATATATATATATATATATATATATGGCAAGCAAAACTAGAGGAAAATCATGGATACGAAGAGGAAAGGTGGCAGAAGAAGAGAGAAGGATATGTAATCAGAGGAAACCGTCATGGCAGGAAAACCATGGAGAGTGAATACAAAATGGTGGAGAAAAAGTTCTCAGTATGATAGTCCGTAAACAAATTTTTCACTTAGTTGAAAAGGTTTCTTTCTATTTAGTCCTTGGCTTTATTTTATGTTTCAGTGTTAAAGAGCATACTTAATTTTTGAGGCGAAACTAGTAATATGAGACGTGACTGCTTTCTTACTGGAACCCAAATCATTCCAAATCTGGCAAGGATGACAACAAAGGAAAGTAAACCTATTTCACTGTAACAAACAATAAATAAGCTCATGCTAAGACATTGAAATCGACAAAATAATAATAAGGCAAATACTTTTAACTACATATTCCAGATCACTGATGCTGCCTCAGTTCGTAATACAAATCACCAGGCACCAAATTAATCTATTGTACATCACGGGCTATATCTGTATATTGATGAAATCCTCACTATAAGATAACTGAATCTATTCATATCATAGAGGATTGAGTGTGTGATAAACTGGGTGACGTCTTAAGTAAAAGTCTTATTATGCTGGTTATCTCAGCTATCTCTAAAGAATTTTTCCAGTTTCAACATATCAGTATAATTTCTCAATTCCAGTGATACATAACTTCATGGCCCATTCCCTTACAGTGCTTCAGCAAATTCAATTTTCTATCTCTCATCTACATACATACATACATATACCTTGGCTGTTTCCCCCTTTAATTGGGGGGTAGCCGACATCAAAAAAGGAAAACAGTTTGGGGAGAAGTTATTCTCCCCTCTACTCCCCTTCTTCTTTGACGTCTCACAGGAGTTTGGTACAAGGGGGGGATTCCCAGTCCCCCCGCCCCGTCCACTTTTAGTCGCCTTTTACGGTCAAATTATCATACCTATATCAGAGTTGCAAATATCCCACTATGTATTCCAATAATATCTGTCCGGGAAATTGGAATAAATTTCTTTCACACCAAATTTGACAGGAAGATTTCTGCTCTCTATATCTCGCAATCAGTCTTCATTCCGTGACTACCACCTTAAATATCAACCTCCATACAAGCTTATTACAGGTGACATTAATTAAGAGCGATAATATTAAAGCATTATCATCACATTGCTTGCATTTCTTTCTCTATTAATACACATTTAATCATGGTGGCTCTTTTCTCTTATTCAAACACCCTCACAAACTTTTTCTCCATTATCAACGAATTTTCAAACTCATTATATGCACACACAAAGATTAAGTACAGCTGAATGGGAGGCCATTGTGGAACCAAACTGCTGAAGGAAATAACACATATACTGTATTACAGCATTTCAATCTGGAACTCGAAGCTACAAATACTTACTGAAGTGGCTTCAGCAGCAGTTGGGCAAATGGATTTATAGAACCATTTCATTTTTACAGGGTCCACGTCCATCATTAGTACCTCCAGAGTTTGATCTGGCTCTCGGTGAATTTTGCCAATCCTGCAATGAGACACGTAGTATTTCAAAGATTAAACATAGTTACTTTACATATTCTGACAATACAGTACTAATTATTAAGAAAAATACAAAGGAATACACTACCTGTGATACAGACGAGTCTTGATTCCTAATTAGTTGTAATGATATTAGAATTTGGAAGTCAAAATACAATATACCATGTTACTAGAGGTAAAATGTACAGCCACCCAATCCCATGAACTTTAGTATTTATAAACTACAACTTCATGAGAAGTGTTTCTATTAGGGGTAAACCACCAAGATACAGGAGATCCCGAGATATGAATCACAGTGCTGTAATATTATATTACGTTCAAACAACACTGACACATGTAAAATATTTTACAAACTAAGAACAATAATACTGTATACACAAATTAATAAGTAAATAATTTTTTGTGCTTTAATAAGTGTTGCTTTCCACACTGACTGAAAAGTAGTACTGTACAATGGTTGGCTGTAACTTGTATCGTTTCATATTAAAATTTAGATAAAGAAGTTCTATTTTTACATTTTTATATACTAAATCTTGGGTACTGATCATGACTGTGAACTTAGCATATTGGGGAAACTGAAGTGGTTAATAACAGCCTGAGTGGTAATAAATAACATTCTTTCCAAGATGCAGGAGACTCATGACTCTGAAGGCTATGAATTATATTAATAAATAGAAGTTAGCGAAGAGAGGAAGAAAAAATTTGAAAATTTATATTCATTTTAAAAGTTTGAAATTCTACGCATACTATTATGCTCTAGTGCCAGATTAATAATATTTTATCAATATGATAAGGTGAATATTTAAGAATTTACTGTAAAGTCATTTTTATTTTTTATGTTTTTTTCTACTCAAAAGAATGCAGCAAAGTTTTTCTGCCATAAGCTCTCCTGTAATTATCCTGATTAATTTCGTGTTTACTAGATACCAAAATTTTTGCTTGTGTATTGATGCTTTCTTCGATACCTCTGCAGCCTTTTATATAGTGGTGGAAGAAGTTTTCTTCATGCATTGTTTATCATTTTCCATAAACTAACACCCATACCTACATAAATAAAGCATTTTTAATATATAGCACCTTCGAAAATTCACTCTATGGAGTTTCGTGCTATCAGCATCTCTCTCTTAGTCCAGAAGTTGCATAGAATTCACTAAATTTAATGGCATAAAAATACTAATAACCCTAACTTCAATTTGGGTTCATTAGCAATGATTATGATGCATAAATTCGAATATGAAAAATCAACCTTCTCAATGTACTTTTTGATAATGCTTGACTAGCAAGTTATTTCATACTCAAAATCTCTCATCACCATGGTTTTTGACAGGATCTTTACACTAATGAACTTACCACCAAATAACCATTGCATATTATTAACACTGTCACTCATTTGCTTCTATATGTAACATGTATGTCATATACACCTACACACACTTACTTGTTATGAGGGAGATTATATCTGGCGGCATTAGGCTGGTAACGAGGTCGTCCAGGTGACACAGTATACAGGTACCAACAGTCAGCTCTGTTCATGCTTCCCATACAATATGCTCTGCCACCTGGATTAAATACATTGGATTACATGTAAATGGGGAATATGTAAGTCACATGTTTATGTAACCTAAATGTTGCATTTGAGCAATGGACAGCAACAACAGATTACTACCAGTGCTGGGAGAGTTCCTTTTCTAGTATATATGCAAATATTTAGGACAATTTCTTAAAACAAAAAGAATAATTAGCTCTATTTGTTGTCTAGTCCATAGATATATACTTCTAAATCAACTGGAAGACTACACACTGTCATCATAGCTATAAAGAAAATGTAAATATTACCTTACAATTGCAACGATATTATATTATATGCTATTTAAATCATATAACTACCCAAAACTAGCTTAATTATCATTCTTAGTATACAAGGACCTTATTATCAATACTTATTCACGTTTACACTTCACTCACCTGGGAATAGCTGATCAAGTATTGAGGCTTCCTCCTCAAATGTGCGGTGTGGAGATATCTGAAGTTCAGGTCGCTTAAAATTCTTGCGAGTGTAGTAAAGATCCTGTGTAGGGAAAACACTAGTTACTTGAAAACTATTTTCTGACCATGATACCAGTAACCTGTGGGGAGCATTATCATCCCAACCCAGGATAGGTCATGAACCCTGGTTCATATTAGAAAGGATCTCCACATCTGATCCTTTGGGCCATGAAGCACGATACAGTGACCGTCCTGTACTGGTTCCACCACAAGGTAATGGTATCAGGAAACTAGCGCTATCACACAGGCCTGGAGATGCATTAGGGTACCTTTTCATAATTCATAAAACCATTAAGTAGCAGTCAAAACTGAGTATTATACATAAGGCATCCTAAAATATTTAAATTAAAGAATATAATTACATATCAGTGAACAAAAATTACTGGAAGAGTGCTTTCAAAACATTTTCTGGAAAAAAGGAAAAAAACTAATTCTCCAAGCATATGCAGCCCGCCAGAAAGCTTTACATCCAGCATGATGCATGTAGCGCCAAGCATTGCCTGCACTTCTGCCAGATTTCAGCCCCGGGAGCCTGGTGCCTCCCCCAGGGGAGCGCGGGACTATGCCACACGCTGTAATGATCATTTTCGCGACTCAATATGGCCACAAGTTTTTTCACCCCTGGGGGTCAGGCTGCAGTAAGACTGCCACTAACCCATGTCGACCTATTGAAAATTTAAAGATACAAAGAGCAGGATGCCTATAAAGCCTATTTATATCAAAATAAGAAATACATAAGTGTTGTGATGCAGATAAGGATCAAGATATATGCTAAAAACTCAAAAATACATTACAATCTTATTACCCTCCTCTTCATTAATACACAATAAATTAATCATTTTCAAAGGATATTATAACTACCAAGACATACAATGCAAATGATAATCATTACTATAAGAAATCTCTCCAAACAATAAAATAAAAATGAGAGTATTACAAAATAAAAAACTTAAGTGTAGCTTTTATATTCATAATGTAATGGAACCTGTTTATATCTTTACATCATTTAAGTTATTGAAAGTAACTAGGTAAAAAACAAGAAAACTAAAAATTACTAAAAGAATTTACAACATTAATAAAATCTCGAAAAGTTCACAGAAATGTACAACCCACAGTAATTCGTGACATTGAAACTTGCTTAAAACAGGCTTTATCTTCATCCATACTTCCATTTTCTCTCTTTTTGCAGCAATTACATACTTATTGATATAAATCCAAGGCTAACCAAGTTTAATCTAACTATGAAGGCATATGCAAAAAAGCCAAATACAATTTATATATGATCAAAAGTTATTAAAAGCATATTTTCATTAAATTATGCAAAGCACACAGTACACCACATTGTTAAGTATATGAGACCTCATATAAACAAATATATGGTGAACTTGGTCTATATATATATATGCAAGAAATATTAAACATTTTGCTTTCTTTTTCATATCGCAAAATGGGCTGTGGCAGTCCCCCACGCTGAATATAAAAAAAAAATAACTCATGTGGTGGGGCAGAAGAACAAGTCGATTACGGCATAATACCGGGACCAGGGTCGTTGCGGCCTACTATGTGAAGCAGCTCTTGGAGTGACCAGTGGCCGGATGTAGACGTGAGACCAGGGACTGACCTGGCTGCTGCAGAAAAATAGGAATACCAACGGTCATTAAGGGCTACGGTACATTAGTACCCGGGAAGCTGACCCGTGTGGCGCCCTCCTTCAGCACCCGCAACTCCAAGACGCTCATTCATTCTATTGTCCCCCAATAGATATACTGAAATTAATTATATCACAGAGCATAGTGCTTAATAAGAGCAATTGGAGGTGCGTGCGATTTTGTGACCGTTTCTCACCTGTGCTGGGTACTGGGCACAGGGGAACACCCAGGGAGCAGAGGGGAGTCTGCTTACAAATTACAGATTATATTAGCATAGTGATTATATGATTATTCTATAAAAGAAATTTTAACTGAACACATTAAAATGTGGGCAGAGAACAAAACAATAAAAAAAAGCAATTCACTAAAAAGTACGGATAAATTTTTTTACTGGTGGAAAGATATTTGATGTTCATTACTCTGAACTTAAAGATGTTGGTTACAAAAAATAAATGATCCTCATCAAAAGAATGGCATAAAAATCTAATAGCAAAAGTTTCAGATCAAAATTTGCCTTTAATATTAAAATAAAAGATACCCGGTAATTGTGTTTGTATGTAAGCAGACCCCATGCCAGTCATTCTCCTGAGAAAAGGTCAAGATAATTAGTTCCCTGCCTATTTTGTCCTATATTTACCATTTCAAAAGACTTACCTTCTAAAATCAAATGTACATGTACTGACATATGTAATAGCCGTAAATTACTAACACATCATATTTACAATGAAAGTGAAAACGTGCTTGAATTTGCCACTATAACAACTACCCTAGAAATCCATATCAGTTTATTGATTACTTAATATAGAAACTTACATTACTGAATGTCATTGGATACATCATTCCAGAGAACCTAAAGAACACCTTTGCAAAGTATACCATATTTCCTACATCTAACAAAGAAAGTAAACATTTCGACAATTTTCTACAATTTCAAACTAATAAAATAAAACATACACTGCAAATAAAAGATAAATATACTCAATAATATAAATACAAATTCAACTAATTAATCTTTGCTTATGCACAGTTAGGCTTGTACTGTATATGAAGTTGATATACAGGTATTGCTATAAATGTAACAGTATAGCCTCTCTCAAGTATAACCTAATATATAGAAGATACCTTACAGAGAAAGAAGAAAAAGAATTACACTTAAGAATACGAAAAGAATAAATTTTCATTAGCATCACTTTTGAAGAAGGCATCGACTACAAAGTACTGTATGTCAATATCAAAGATAATTGGCTTATTTGAATAAGTTACCAAAGAAAGGTGAATAAAGTTCAACAATGATGTGTCATTCAGTATTACACATGTCATTAAAACATTTAATAAAATGGTAAGATTAAAGGTTCTCTCAGTAATGTACATCAATAATTGTGAATTTTAAGCATGCGTCTTACCACAGCTATTCATATATATATATATATATATATATATATATATATATATATATATATATATATATATATATATATATATATATATATATATATATA
>JAXCGZ010014321.1:12500-26862 GCA_037179515.1 Halocaridina rubra | reverse complement strand
CCTGTTGGACTTAGAAACGTCCCTAAAACATTTCAGAAATATATGGACTGGCTATTCAGAGACTGTGATTTTGTGTTTCTGTACCTAGAATGACATTTTTATATTTTCTAGTGATTGGGGGAACATTTAAAACACCGAAAAACTATCTTCATGATTCTTAGTGACAACAGTTTATGAATCTCTCTAGATAAGTTTGTTTTTGTTGCTCCCTCCTTAGATTTCTTTGGATTTACAGTGCCTCATCAAGGTATTGCCCTCCAGAATATAAGAAATGAGCCCTCCAGTACTGCCCATCACTCCCAGATTCTAAAGCCTTAAGAAGGTTTCTAGGCATGGTTCGTTTTTACAGACACCTAATTCCTCACTTTGCTGATATAGTGTTTTTCATGACAGAGCTTATCAGAGAATTTCCGAATGTCAAGCAGTTACAGTGGTCAGTAGAAGCTGAAAATTCCTTCAATGCCATCAAAGATGCTTTACAAAATGTGTCGACTTTAAGTTATCATACCCCCGTATCAGATTCCCTGAATTTTGGTGAATGATTGCTATGCTGTGGCTGCAGGAGTTGCCCTCCATCAAATGGTGAATGATTCAGCTGTGCCTATTGGATTTTACTCCAATCAGCTATCTCCATCTCAACGAAAGTCCTTTGCATTTGACCGAGAGTTGTTGGCTACATGTTAAGCTGTCTTATATTTCAAAGGTCAATTTACATTATTCACAGATCATAAACCATTAGTTTCTGCTTTTAAAACATGGCAAGTAACCAGCTAAGAAAGGCTCAACAAGACATGCTTAATGGAGTATGTTACCAACATAAAGTATATCAATGGTGGTGATAACTGTAATATATCTAAGTATTTAAGTATGTCGTTTGTGCGTAGTTAGATGTTCTTGCGCTCAGCGCCTCCTATGTATTACTGTACTGTACTGTGAAATAGAGCGGAAAATATATACATTGTTGTTGAGCCCCTACGAAGACGTTTGCTTGTCCTGCTGCTGTGCTGCATTTATTTCTACCTTACCCTTATTTATATGTTTCCATTACTGCAGTGATCCAAAAAACTCTTCTCATAATAAATCTTTGTTAAGTACCCAAATTCATTACATCATTTAGTGGCGACGATATATAATCGTACCTGAGAGATGGCTGGACCGGCGTTCCCAAGTTTCCGTGAGGATGAGGAAGATTTTTCCAGTTTTCATGAAAGACTTGAGTGTTATTTTACAGTGAAGGACGTAGAAGATGAAAAGAAGATACCTACACTTGTTATGGGTCTATCTCCAACCCAGTATCAAGTACTGAAAGATTAACTATCACCAAAAGTTCCATCGGCGTTAACCTATGTAGAGGTGGTCGCTAGCCTGCAAAAACATTTTGGAGGTACGAAAATCCCACGAGTGGAACGGACGAAGTTCAGGCATGTAATGAGGAAGCAGGGGGAAATTTTGCAGGGTTTTTATGTTTGTCTCAAGCACTCTGCTCGATACTGTGAATCTGGAGAGATGTTAGATGAAATGTTAGTGAACCAGCTAATTGCAGGAGTAAAGTCTCGGTGTGTAGCTAACAAAATTTTGGAAACATCTGCAGGATTAAATGAACTTTATTGGAAGCTGTGAAAATTGCCGAGGAAGCTGAATTAAATGAAGCTACTGCTACTATGTTGGCAAATGCACAGTTTTCAGCTGATAATGGTAGTGCAGCTGCTCATAAAGTTAAAAGCTATAAAATTGGTATCGTGTTTTATTCAGGTAAGCCAGCTGCTGTTAAAAACTTTCGTCACCGAGGATGATCTGTTCAACAGGGGAGAGATGTTTCAGTGCCGAATAATTCCCAAAGTGATGTTAGTGTAATGAGAAGGTGTTTATGATGTAATTCTGCTGGACATTTAGCAAATTTATGTAAATTCAAGACTTCTAATTGTAGGTTATTCCATAGAATAGGACATTTAGCTCTTGTATGTAAATATGGTAAGGTACCAAGGTCACAACATTGTGATTGCATTACTAGCCTACAACTTCAGAGTGCCAAACCACTACTTCAGTCTGCTGAATCCGATATAGTTCATATTTCAGATGCAATTTCAAATCTGAATTTAAATATATGTGATAATATTTTAGTAGTTAATGAAGATTTTCAGGTATCTAAAAAGATTGCAGCTCATGAGTATGATATTTTTGCTTTGAAGGAGTCAGGTAAGTTGCCACATCAGTCTACAGCTGAAGTTATTCATAGTCATGATGGTAAATATGTTGTCAATGTGATGGTTAATGATAAAAATTTTAATTTTGAAGTTGATACAGGAGCAGCAGTCACTTGTATGGGTGAAAATGCTTATAGAAAGGTGTGCAACTCTCCTGAAGAATTACTAAATGCATACATTATGCTCTCGGATTATAACAAACAGCCACTTGATACTGCAGGAATAGCTGTGGTTGACGTTGTGTTTGACTAATATCGCAGGTTGCCTATTGTAGTAATTAAAGGTGATCGATCTTCTTTATTGGGTAGAAACTGGATGCAAGAAATTACTTAAAATTGGAAATGAATTTTTAGCAATGCTAAAATAAATGCTGTTGATGGTCCTAAGAAAGGGGAAATAGATGAACATTTAGCTAAATATGGAGAGGTATTTGACCCTGGGATAGGTTGTTTAAAGGATTTCAAGGTTTCAGTTATTTTGAAAGCAGGAGCTGTTCCTGTCCACAAGCCTGCTAAGCCAGTACCCTATCATTTACGTCCAATGGTTGATGAAGAGCTGGAGAGATTTGAAAAGTTAGGTATAATTAAGCCAATAACTTTTTCAGAATGGGCCAGTCCCATGGTACATGCATTGAAGAGTGATTGCAAAAATGTTAGGGTATGTACTGATTCTAAAGAAACCCTTAACCCTGTCTCTGTCTGTGAACTTGAGAAGTATCCATTGCCAACCTCTGAGGATATTTTTACCATGTTGGGAAAAGGAAAGTAATTTACTAAACTTTATTTAAGCCATGCATATCATCAACTGGAACTCAGTGAGGAATCTCAAAGGTATATGGTAATACAAACCTAAAGAGGTTTGTATGTGTTTACTAGACTACAGTATGGTTTGAACAGAGCTGTAGGTATTTTCCAGACAGTGATGGAGAACATTTTCAAAGATATTCCACATGTTGCTGTGTACTTAAATGACATATTGATTACTGCCCCCACAGTTGAGGAACATTTTTTTATTCTTGAAAAAGTATTGAGTAAATTACAAAAGTGTGGTTTGAAATTGATAAGAGAGAAGTGCGACTTTTTTGTACCTACGGTTACTTATCTAGGTTATACTTTATCTGCACAAGGTTTTCATCCATCAGCTGAGAAGGCGACAGCTATACTGAATATTCCAGTTCCCCAGAATAGGCAGGATGCACATTTTGTGGTATGTTGAAATTTTACCACAGATTTCTACCAAATGTATCCAAGATTATGGTTCCATTCTATGTATTGGAATCAGAATCTACAGAATGGATTTGGAGTGATATGGAAAATACATCCTTTTTATAGACTAAATACTGAAATAAAACAATTTATTAGTTCATAATGACCCTAGTTAACCTCTGGTTTTGACATGTGATACAAGCTCATATGGTTTAGGAGCGGATTTAGAGCAAGAGGATGTTACTGAATTTTTGAAACCTATTTCATTTGCATCTAGGACTTTGTCAAAAGCTGAAAAAAATTATGCCCAGGTAGAAAAAGAAGCCCTGGCAGTTGTGTGGTCTGTATGAAAATTTAACAAATATTTACTGGGAAGGAATTTCACCATTTTCACAAACCTTTATGTTGAGTGAAAAGAAGGCAGCACCATGTATGGCATCAGGCAGACTAATTCGAATGTCTTTACTTTTATCTGCTTACTCTTTTAACTTAATGCACAGACCAGGATGTAAAATTACAAATGCTATTGTTTATCAAGATTCCCTATACAGCAGGAATATAATTTTGAAATTTCAGGTCATGTTGGTGAGGAAGTACTATTGCTGGATAGGATAAATTTCACTGGAGTAAATTTTGCAGACATTTGTCGTTGGACAGATCGTGATCCTATGCTTTCACAAGTTCGTAACCATATTTTGCAAAGTTGGAATGTATCTCAGAATTGTGAAGAAACTTTAAAGTCTTATTTTGACCGTAGACATGAATTAACTGTTGTGCAAGGTTGTCTTTGTGGGAAAATAGAGTAGTGATACCACCCCAAGGTCGAAATACTTTAACTGAGAACTTACATGATACTTATCCAGGTATTGTAAAAACGAAAAGTCTTGCAAGATGCTATGTATGGTGGCCTGAAATTGATAAAGATTTGGGGAAACGTGTTCATTTATGCAAAGCTTGTCAAGAATACAGGTCAAAGTGTATGGGTAAACAAACACTGCATCCATGGGAGTTCCCTAACAAGCGGGACCTATGGAGGCTAATATGTTTCTCATTATTGTGGATGCTTATTTTAAATGGCTTGAAGTTATACCAACTCAGGGTTGTACTGCTAAGGTGACTGTGTGTAAACTGCAACAATTATTCTCTGTTCACGAACTGCCCGACATTATTGTCAGTGATAATGCTTCTGCTTTTGTTGGTTCTGAATTTAAGGATTTTGTAAGCAATAATGGAATACGCCATGTTACAGGTGCTCCTTATCGTCCTTCTACAAATGGTTTAGCAGAGAATGCCGTGAAAACATTTAAGATGGCTATGAAAAAAGTGAGGGATATACTGAGGAGAAATTGTTAAGGTTTTTGTTCTGTTATAGGATTGCACCCCATACTACAACCGGTGTTGCTCCTTGTGAACTTTTAATGAAACGAAGGATTAAGTCTAAGTTTGATCTTTTATGTCCTGAGTCATATTATTAAGAAGCAGGAAAATCAGGCCAATTATTATAAAGGTGCTAAGACAAATTCACCTCCTGAGTTAAAGTAGGTGATCATGTATGGGCAAGAACCTCCAAATTTCTCTGGTGTTGTGGAAGAATGCACTGGACCTGTTTCATGCAATATTAGGAGTGAAGATGGTATCATTCTTCATAGGCATTTTGACCAAATGCTCAAGCAGCTCAAACCTAACTTTGCTGATGTTGAGAATCTAATACCTCTAATGAATCTGAATTAGTAAACAGGAATAGTACTGATGTTTACCAATATTTGAATAACACTGAAAATCTTAATTGTCGTAGTGCAAGTAATATGTCTGATATTACCAGGGTTACACCTACAGTTAACTCAAATTTCAGTCCTGAGGCAATAGATAGACTGAATTTATAATATGTGAATCAGTAATGTTTTTTTGCTTATATATATATATATATATATATATATATATATATATATATATATATATATATATATATATATATATATATATATATATATATATATATATATATATATATATATATATATATATATATATATATATATATATATATATATATATATATATATATATATATATATTCCTCAGTGGAGTTACATATTGGATTTTGTTAGTTGAAATTTTCACTTGGAAAGGGTCTCGTAGTTTGTTTATATTTGTAATGCCAAGTTTTAACTACAGGGCATGGAGGGGTGTAATTTATGTAAGTATTAAAGTATGTCATTTGTGTGTAGTTAGATGTTCATGCGCTCAGCGCCACCTATGTATTACTGTACTGTACTGTAGAATAGAGCGGAAAATATATACATTGTTGTTGAGCCCCTACGAAGACGTTTGCTGGTCCTGCTGCTGTGCTACATCTACCTTATTTATATGTGTTTCCATTGTTGCAGTGATCCAAAGAATTCTCATAATGAATCTTCGCCAAGTACCCAATTACATTACAATCACATTGGTACTGAATGCATTTCAAGACACGCAAATTTTATCTTTATTTCGTTTATTGATTTACCTGCCGTAGCCAGTTCCCAAGAATGTGATGAAGAAGTAAAATCTTTCAAGAATAGACTTAAGGATTCTCCACTTGCTGACAAGCAGATTATCAAGTGTGACGTCTTTTTAGAGTGCCCTCGACCTTTTGTACCACAGCCGCTAAAAAAATATCATCAACTCCTTACATATCATCTCCCATCCTGGTGTTAAAGGTTTTCTCTGAGTTATCAATTCCAGATACTTTTGATCTTGGATTGACAAAGAAGTACGTCAGTGGATACTTGTCTGCCAAATTTGTCAAGCAACAAAGGTTATGCAGCACACTAAATCTCAGGTCCCACTATTCGAAATCCCTTGTCAATGTTTTAAGGTGGTTCACATTGACATTGGGAACATAACCACCCTGTTGTCCTCCTTGTGGGGACTTCCAAACTCCTTACTGATATCTGCTAAACTGCATTGATCGTTGAACCAAGTGGATTGAAGACGTACCTCTCCTGGAAGTTATGGCAAAAGCAATTGCCCATGCATTTCCATGTAGATGGGTTTCAAGATTTGGTGTACATCTTTAAGTCATTAATGATAGGGGAGCCCAGTTTGATTCAGAATTATTCGAGGAACTATCATCCTATCCAAGATTCCATTGCCTGTGAACTATAGCCTACCATCCTCTGGGTAATGGATTGGCAGAACGCTCCCATAGGCATAGAACCTTGAAGGCAGTTTTAATAGTCAGACAGCAATATTGGCTCGATTTCTTGCTGGTTGCCCTCCTTGGTCTACGTTGTATGCCAAACTCATAAATTTGATTCAGAATTATTCAAGGAACTATCATCCTATGCAAGATTCCATCGCCTGTGAACTATAGCCTACCATCCTCTGGGTAATGGAATGGTAGAACGCTCCCATAGGCAAAGAACCTTGAAGGCAATTTTAATAGTCAGACAGCAATATTGGCTCGATTCCTGCTGGTTGTCCTCCTTGGTCTATGTTGCATGCCAAACTCATAAGTTTGATTCAGAATTATTCAAGGAACTATCATCCTATGCAAGATTCCATCGCCTGTGAACTATAGCCTACCATCCTCTGGGTAATGGAATGGCAGAACGTTCCCATAGGCATAGAACCTTGAAGGCAATTTTAATAGTCAGACAGCAATATTGGCTCGATTCCTGCTGGTTGCCCTCCTTGGTCTACGTTGTATGCCAGACTCATCAAGTTATTCACCTTTAACCTTAGTTACTGGAAAACTTCCACTTATTCTTAGTGATTAACTTGTGAAACATTGTCTCATTAGGTTCTAGAGTATATTTTATAAAAACCTTTGTTAAGTACATGAGATAAATTAATTTTACTCATTTATCAGATTCTTCAATAATGTCAAGCGTTCCTAAAATCCTAAGTGACTTAGTGTACTTGAAGTTGGTTTCAAGTGGATTGCGTCAAAAAATCATCGGAAGCACCATATACAGGTCTTTTCTAGTAATTGAAAGACGTGAAAAATATTCTAAGACACATTTGCCTCAGTGACACCCATAATGTATCTATAAACCGTTTAAATCCTGCAAGTTTACTTGAAGTACCATGTGTAAACCCTCGAATATCTCATACTGTATGTGCTCATCAAAGTGATTCTCAACTCTCGTCAAGTAGTCTATCAGATGTAGTTTCTAATGGCACCACTGATCCTATATTATCTGGTTCAGTAAAAAAAAAAGAAAAAGGATTACGGACTGAAGGTGAGCAGACAGAAAACGGAGTACCTGGAGTGCAATGTGACACAAGGAGGCGACCTGTTCATGCAAGACCACAAGCTCCCAAAGGCGGACGCCTTCAAATACCTCGGCTCCTACGTAACGAAGGATGGAGACCTAGAGAGAGAGATTGATCATAGGATCCAGGTAGCGTGGAACAGCTGGAAGAGAACATCAGGGGTGCTATGTGACAAGAAAATCAGTGCTAGAGTGAAAGGAAAAGTGTACAAGTCAGTTGTGAGACCAGCATTGCTGTACGGAGCGGAGATGTGGACGGTGAAAAAGGTTCAAGAAAGGAAGATAGATGTCGCAGAAATGAGAATGCTGAGGTGGATGTGTGGGGTGACGAGGGAGGACAGGATACGAAATGACCGGATCAGAGGTACAGTGAAGGTGGTGGAGGCGTCGGCGAAAGCGCAGGAGAGGAGACTACAGTGGTTCGGTCATGTGAAGAGGAGAGCAGAAGACTACGTGGGTGTGAGAGTGATGGAGATGGACGTGAAGGGCAGACGTAGACGAGGAAGACCTAAACTACGGTGGAAGGACCGACTGAAGGAGGATCTCAGAGAGAGACAGCTGGGGGAGGAGCAAGTGATGGACCGGAACCAGTGGAGACGACTAGTGAAGAGATGCGACCCCATACGAAATGGGAACGCAAATAGAGGAAGAAGAAGAAGTAAAAAAAATATATATGTTTAACACTTGTATTCCTAAAGACAGTAGTAGCAATATTTCTTAGGAATTTTCACAGCCCCCAATTCCACCCTCTCAGACAACTGCAGTATCTCGTTCTGGGAGAAAAGTTCGCTTTTGCTGTTAATCCTGATATTCATTAATATACCTAAGACTCCATCTCCATGAGGAGATCTACTGTAATGACGCTAGATTTGATTACAAATTGTTAGATTTTTATTTCAAGTTTACTTAAATTTAGAGACATTGTAAATGTTGAATATTCTCTGATTAATTATAATTTTCTTTATTTGGCTACTTATGTGATTGAAAATACTGGGAATTTTATTAATATTAATAGTGGCATGATTTAATAATGAATTTGAGCTTCTTTGTATTTAAGCTGAAGCATGAAGTAAGCACTCAGAGCCATGAATACCGTCTGTATGGGGTCAAAATGAACCCTTGCTCTGTTGGATTATTTACCATTCGTCGGCAATGTCATTCAGCATTGCAAATGTCATAAGTATTGCTAATGTTAAATACCATATTATGTTCTTTATTTATTATATTTCATGTATATGTTATTGCCATCTTACTTTTAATACTATTTTCTTATGTTTAGAGACTTGCATTTGTCATAAATTATATTCACTGTATAAGTAGATACATAATTATTCTGGACGCCGCGAGCACACGCGTAGGGCGGCGTCTGTTGGTCCCTCTATAGCACCTAAACAACAGCAACACCAATACCAGGTGGGCCAAGATGGTAGGCTGATGAGCCTGAGAGAACAGCAGGTCATTCGACTACAAAGGGAGATAAACCATCAAGCAGGTGTGAGACTGACACTCCGAAAAAAGGACTGTATTAACTCCGTTGCCTTTGTCAACTTCTTTAACCAAGTGCACGTAGCGGGCTGGAAGCAGCACGAGCACCCTTATCTGCACAATACCTTCCATATAGGGGATAGACTCGTCAGTGTTTGCGGCGTTCAAGTCTCTTGCGCACCAGATGCTCAGAACCTAATAAAAAATGAGCCCACGATGATGGTGGAATTCATCATTCATCGGGTACCCCATGGTAAAGTGTTTGCTCTTAAGAGGGACACTGAAGGACAACCCCTTGGAGTAATTCGTGAAGGGAACACTGCAGAGATCAAAGAGATTGTACCTGGGGGCCTAGCAACCCAATATGGAGTACCGGCAAAAGCTCCAACAATCGATAATTTGTCCCTCTGTTCATGGGTACTGACTGAAATTAATCATCGACCACTAAACCTGTTTTTCAAGCATATGGAGATTGCAGATCAATTGAATGCTGTAGGCCGAGACATCTCCATTCTCATCCAGCCTATGGACCTAGTCAAGCAACTTAAGAAGGCTCTAAAGGCAATCAAAGGTTACAAAGATTACATTGTGATGTGAATCTAAGAAATTTTCATAGAAATTCATACATCCTGTTAAAGCCATAAGTTAAATGAATGTACCTTTTGTGGTTCAGTCATAGTTTCTGCACCACAAGATTGTTATCTGTAATCTGATTCTATGACAATATGGTTTAAGTTGAAGATGCCATTTTCTCTGAACCCTGGTAATGGAGAATAAGGTTGCCTTTCACAATATATTTTGTGAAATAAGCCGTGCAACTGTGCCTTGTAACAGTCCACTGTGATCCATTAGAGTTTTTTCCTCTCACACTTTCATAATGGAGCAGATATTTCTTCAGGAGGTGGCTCACCGAATGCTTGCGTGATTTTTGCGTCTCAAATGATTGCCAAGACAATAAACATCGGCTATCCCATGCACTTGAAAAATAATACGTTTTGGTACTTATACTGTATATCTTTATGATATGTGTAAACTCTGAGATATTGTGATTTATTGTGCCAAATTATTTGTGTTTTAGAAAGTTTCTGTAGACTTTTGCGTCGCTGAAGAGCTCCAGAATGTATATATAAACTGACATATTATTTCTCTTGCACTGTCACATAAGTATTGGTGTTATTAAATGATGGAATGTTAAATTTTCATAATTATGGCAGAGCTGCGAGACAGTCAACTTGTTGAAGCAACTCAGCAGTAATATGTGGGTTATGCAGGTACATCGGAGGAAAAAAATAATCTTGATATTTTGTTACTTTCCAGATCAATTAAGGTGTAATGCAAATATTTCAGTTGCTGTTAATTGTGTCATTTTGTTTGCATATATTTATAATTTTGCAAGTGCTCTGGAATGAAATAAGTAGCATTACTCTCCATAACTTCACTGGTGACTCTTAGAATTATTCTAGTTTAATATGCTAAATATTCAGTCTTGGGGATAGGTTAGATTCCAAGTGTATATGATAGGCCAGTAATGCCAGGTTGGAAGAGTAAGAACTACCAAAAAATTCAAATTTATCCACTAACAGTTCTCAACGGCGGAGGAAGCCTTGTGGCACAGTCTTGGAAGTGCCGGAGGCATTCCCCTCAATACTGCAACTCACAAAGCAGTTTTTATATGGTGCATATATTCATTTTTTATAATTCATTTCAGTTCTTTATTAACCAAAGATTACTGACGTAATTACAGAGTATGAATAGCAATTTAGAAAAGGTTTCAAGTTATATTTCATTACGATTTTGCAGAGATACCTTACTTAATGCAGAACTGCAAAATTGTCTCACCTACTGTGATTTGTTTAGAGACTTCTAGAGTTTTAAATTTTGATCTGATTTTATTATAGTATAATTTTCGGAAAGAAAGTTTTTCGTCTACTCAAGACTATATCTTTCCCATTTATCGCATGATGTTTTTGTAGGATGAAAGATTCCTTTCTCTATGTTGTTATTGTCTTATATCTTTCTGTTATCTTTAATCTGAATCCTTGTGGTGTTATAGCTTTACTCTTCACACCACACAAACATTGTTCTAGTGTTTCATTTCCCATTTTTACTCTTGTCATACTTATCAGCCATGCGTTTCCTCTCAGCATTCTTTCTTCTACTTTCAACTCACATTTGCAGAGGGTATTTGAGTGGGGCACTCAAAATTTAGTGAAATTTAATGCCTCCAAGACAGTTTCTGGCTATTTCTTTATCTTCATCTCCTCCTGATAACCCTATTGTCTTCGAAACTAAATTTACCCACTTAATTCTATCAACATATTAGGAATACATATAGCTTCTAACTTGACTTGGAGGAATCACATAATCCAAATTTCTAAAGCTTCATCCCAAATATTGGGAGTTCTGTTTAGTTTTCGTCATTACTTTTCCTTTTTACAGTTACTTAAAATCTATATAGGCCTAATCCATCCCTGCTCAGAATACTTCTCACACATCTGGGGTGCGTCTTCTTATACATATCTCCTTGATAGGGTTGAATCTAAGGCAGTCGGTCTCATTAATGATCCTTCTCTTACTTCTAATCTGGATTCTTTCTCTCTCTCTCTTCACCATAAGTTATCATCCCTTTCTCTTTTTTATCACTACTACTTCCATAGCTGCTCTGATGAGTTGACGAGTTACATCCCTCCCCTACTGCCGAGCCCACGTAACACTCGCCAAGCGGACTCATCTCACAGGTACTGTGTGGAGATTTGTAGCTCGCGTGTTGGTCATTGCAGCAACTGCTTCTTCCCCTCTACTTCCAGACTCTTGAACTCTCTTTCTCCTTCTGTCTTTCCAAATTCCTATGACCCATCTTCTTTCAAAAAACGGATCTATCGTTATCTCAGTGCCTAATCCTCCATATCTCTAAGTTCTCTGTACTTTGACTATTTTTCTGTCTGTCGTTTTCCTTTGTGTAACATTACCTCATCTCTGCCTTGTCCTTAACCTTTTTCTTTTCCTTCGTCTTGGTATTTTCTCGTGCCCGGGCCTTTATTGATGAGGGCAGTTTTTGCCTGTCCCGGTGTCATACTCATAAAAAAAAATCTCAAAAATTGATTGAGTTGGGTTGGGTATCTAAACCTAATTGAGAGTAATGAGGTTCGCAATATCTTCGATAGGATTAACTCTACGGAAAGGTTGTCAGGTCTTACACTCTTTCCCGTCTATTATCTTTCTTAATTCTCATAACCTACCTTGTTTCAAAAGTGAATCCATCGTCATCTTAAAACTAATTCTGCCATATATCTGGGTCCTCAATACTTAGACTTTTCCTTCAGCCTGTCCATATCCTATCGTGGGCCTTTTCTTTATTTCCGCCTTCTTCTTAAACTGCTTTTTCTTCCTTTTAAAGTTTTCTTTGTGCCAGGGCATGATGAGGGCAATTTCTTGCCCATCCCAATGTCACATTCACTATCGTCTAGGGAAGTAACTAAATTTGTTCTCTTTATTCTATTATCATATTAGGATTTCATATAGTCTCTAGCTTGTCATAGAAGGGTCACATCTTCCAGATTTCTAAAACTGCATCTAAGAAGCTAGGAGTTCCGGTGTACTTTCGTCATTACTTTTTTCACTCTCACTTAGTAAAAATCTATAAATGTCTTCTCCGTCCTTGCTGAGAATACATGTATGGGTTGTTTTTTCTCATATTTATCTCCTTGCTGGGGTTGAATCTTGGGCCATCCGACGCATTAATGACCCTTCTCTTACTTGTAGTCTCGAAAATATTACAATGCCACCAATATTCAGTTCTGTAGGATCCAGCACCTATAAACCTGCAATGTGTCTTGTTGAAGAGCTGTCAACCCTGTTTGGTAATATTTTGGGTCACACATTATCCATTCAATTGACATGGGAGAAAAATTAAATTCAGTGTCTTTCAGTCCCGATGTGCAATTAGTAAGATTTGATGTTCGTTCCTATCACACATAAGTACAAATAGATTCAATACTTGAGTATCATAATAACGAGCTTGTTATTCATGATTTGCCTTATTCACACTTTAGATTTTTGCTCTTTCAAAATTGTGCATAAATGATTTTAAATTCATTGTATTTGTGAATATTATAAACAGATTTTTAGTACGGCAATTGGTAATCCTCGTTCCCGCCTCCTCTCAAATTTACGTATGGAATTCTTTGAAAAGCAGTATATTCCCAGTATAATTTATGTTCCTGTTAATTGGTTTAGCTATGTAGATGACATTTTAGTAATTATTCCTAAAGATATTGATGCCAACACCCTTCGTTCAAATTTAAATGAATGAGTGCCTTCAATTCAATTCATTCTGGAAATTAATAACAATAATCGTCCATTCACTTTAGATAAAAATTCCTAGACAGACTTTAAATTGCAATCTCAGTATTATAGAAAGCCAACAAATGATCTCTCATATGTTCTTTTTAATCTGGTCATCATATTAATGATAAAATTTCTATATTCTAGTCCTTGCTTTTGAGAGCATTAATCAAGAGTATGAAGTTATCAGGTCAAATGGAGAGAACTTGTGTTATTAGCCTCATATTTTGGAACTTTGCTATAATAAAGCCCTTAAAACTTATCGCAAGCATGATAAAGAAGAGAAGGAACAGCCTCCGAGTTCCCTTTGCTTGCTTACCTTGCCGGTTTCAAAAATAATAGATCGTTGCTCAATTTATTCAGTGTAAATTTAGTCTTCTCTTACAGTAATACAATTAAGAAAATGTAGATGGAAATGAGTCCCCCAGAAAAATAACAACAAATATCAAAGATACCTTGCAGATTTTGCAGATTAATTTGCATTGGCCAAACTTGGAAAGAATTGATAAAAGGAGTAAATCGGCATGAATATTGTACCATGTAGTAGGTTGGCCCATGGGACTAGTATCCCGTTATGATACTACAGCTGAAAAATCTTTTGCACTTGAATAGGACTGTCTAGTACAGTTCGATGTTAAATCTTCCTTCAATTTCGGTTCTTTTTCTATGCCTACATCAACACCGAATATTTATAGATATTCGTTACACATTTATTATCCCTTCACTTCTGACATGTCACAACACTCACCATCTCTGTTTCTCCTTACTTTATGTTTTCTTCCTGCAATGACCTGACGAGGGCAGGTTTATATATATATATATATATATATATATATATATATATATATATATATATATATATATA
>JAXCGZ010014321.1:0-10000 GCA_037179515.1 Halocaridina rubra | reverse complement strand
GATTATTATTATTATTGCCTATATAGCTGAGAGTTACGAGAAGCTGTAATAAGAACAAAAAGGCATGCAGATAGAAGGCGTTCATTCATAGCATAGCAGTTAAGCTGTAAGGTTTGTTTCTCTTTTAGACCTTCAGTGGTTAAGTTGACAGTGCCTTGCCACAGTAATTATGTCTCTTACGTTCGCGTCCCGGTCAAGGGTAAAATATGATTCATGTTACATACATACATACATACATACATACATACATAAGCAAAAATGTACATGCATGAAATTAAGATGGGGTCTTCGAATGAACGATGTTGCAGTCATTATCATTAATTCCTTTTACTCTCCAATAGCAACATTACGCCAGTGCTAGTAAAAAGTCACTGTTGAGCCCTTATCATAAAATGATTAGCAGGTACAAGTATGAATTGACCAAGATAGTATACTACTTTTAGTTGTTCTCCGCTTCCGTACAGTATGGATTCCCGCTATATAAGAGAGAAGATTATAAATGAAACCATACAACATCCCTTTTGTGATAAATGTAGACAGACAATGTAGGGCAACGGCAAGCAGAGTAGTCAGTCTTGGAGTGGTTGTTGTGATGTGTGGACGTAGACTCATGTGAATTGTTTGCCTGTTTGTGGTTACGTATGTGAAACCTTAAGTAATTATTTGTATGGCACTCGTTGGAGATGGAATATTTAACTGGAGAAAAACATTTTTAAGTTATCTGCACTCACGAATTTCCCTGTGTTAGGAATATAATCAGAACTAGCACCATTTATACTAATAAGTGTTAACTAATTTCTGAGATATATCTGTTGTTACCTTATATCACAGTAAGTTCCTCAGTTATGTTGTCCAGTATGTTCATCTATGCATTAAAAAAAATTAATGTAAATAGTAACTGCGTTATTTTCAGATATCGTATGAAATTTTATGGTAAAAATACTTCCAATGGATTGGGGAGGTGTTAGCTTATTGTCCGCTACTTTATATTGAAACAAACTTTTTTTCAACATAGTTGTACAGGACTTTTAGAATTACATCTTTTTTTCTTTTTTTCTTTTTTTTTGGGGGGGGTAATTACTTTGTAACAATAGGTTAATAGAAAGGTTATTTTATTTGAAAGAAAATTTTTGCATATAACTTCTAAAATTGTAGGGACTTCTTTCGCCTGCTAGCACAGTTAACTGTGACCCCTGGGTATAAGGAAGCTTGCCTTGTGATGAAGCGGAAGGGGTATTCCAGCTGCGGCAGTCGTACCATACGGTAGAGGAACCGTGCCCACCTACCCTGTGAGCGACCCGAGCAGGATGGTGGGGGGACATAGCAGTTCTTTATCCCGAAGGGGCTAAGAGGAGTAACTGAGGTATATCTGGCTTACTGAGTCCATTGCTTATACAAAAAGCTGCAGGTCCTATTAGGTTACACATGTACATAGTATGCAGAATTTATTACTGCTTAGAGAGGGAATATGGAAGTTTATATACTCACTTTTTTCCACGTATACCTGTAGTTTAGTATTTTATAACATTCTTGATATATGAAATAGCGTCATTTACAAAAATAAACTGCCTAGTATATATTTTCATGGTTCAATGCGCAATACAAGTTCATTTATCTTTATTGGCCACAAGCTGACATACTCTAAAGTATGAAATGGTTTTTAGTTAAGATTTTCTTGAATATAATTTTATTAGTTTTAGAACAATAAGGGCCCTTCCAGAGAACTTCATTGCAATATAAGAGGCCACTGTGTGTACGCATGCAAGTGAAAATTCGACGTACATGACTTAAAAGTAATACAAAAATAAAAGTCAGGGTAAAAATGAATCAAAAACGGTGGATTCCACATGCGAGTATATTACCACCGAGAAGATAAGTTTCCACAGAGATCTCGCCAGTTTTATACCAGAGCTGAAGTAACTTTAACTTTTTGCTTATTCTATTTTTTGAAGCTGGTACACAGTTTTATATATATTATATTATTTTATTTTATATATATTATATATCTATTATATATTTATATATTTATATATTTATATATATTATATTTTCTAGATAAGAGACATGTTTTAATATATCATGAAGTTCTTTATATATACATCTTTCTTGAAGATCTGCTTTAGAAATGAAAGCAGATGAGACTAGCGAGCCTACGAGGCAATTTGTTATTTATGGTGTTGACGTAAAATAAGGAATAGCACCAACAATGTGCTGGATCATCCTTACTATGAAGTTATTAATATAATAATAATAATAATAATAATAATAATAATAATAATAATAATAATAATAATAATAATAATAATAATAATAATAATAATAATAATAATAATAATAATAATAATAATAATAATAATAATAGTAGTAGTAGTAGTAGCAATAATAATAACAATAATAATAATAATAATAATAATAATAGTAATAATAATAATAATAATAATAATAATAATAATAATAATAATAATAATAATAATAATAATAATAATAATGATAATAATAATAATAATAATAATAATAATAATAATAATAATAATAATAATAATAATAATAATAATAATAATAATAATAACATTAATAATAATAATAATAATAATAATAATAATAATAATAATAATAATAATAATAATAATAATAATAATAATAATAATAATAATAATAATAATAATAATAATAATAATAATAATAAAAATAATAATAATACAACAACCCAATTTCTTTTCAGGCTATATTTACCACACACATCTGATTAATCTATATATAAAACGTTCCAGTAATGGGGCTTACATAAATATATTAACTGACTCACTTTTTTGCCTCTTCTATTTTAACTTTGCGTTACGTCCTGTCGTCTTAAAGAACCTTGCCTCCTACAGATTAATTTTGTGTTCATAACCTAATCGTGACGTGTATATGAGCTTTTTCAAGTTAATTGATATGCTTATATAGATGTGGATTAGAGTGGAGTTGTGTTTTCTAGACTGAATTTTATAATGATAAGATACAAGAAAGTGCGTCTATTAAGCCCTTCATTTATCATATAGAGAGGAGTCTGACACAGTATTAACTGGATTTTTTTTTTTATGCATATTTTTTATGCCCTTTAAATAATCATCCAAGTTACAAAAACAGAAATTTATTACTTGCTTGCACCAACTTAACCGAGTTAGTGACTTAATAGGTGGATCGCGTGTAATATGCTGTCTTGAACCAGGTCTGTAGAACCGTAGAATGCAACCCGGAACGGACTCATGTAAAACAATAAACATACTGAGTGTGGCCATTTTTATCGCTCCATATCAGCCATCTGTCTATTGGCCTTCATCATCTCGGAGAACTCCTTATAATTAATTAATAATCAACGCTGGTGGATTTTTTTTTTTTTTTTTTTGTGCTACCTACTTAAGAATGCGATTGTCCAAAATTGTATGTCCACTCGACTTTTAAATAAGCAAGAAAACAAATGAAAAAAGCATAAAATCTAGGGGGACTTACCAGGAGATCCCAGTAATTTAACTGACGTAGTTGATATCCCGAAAATTTTGATGGGCGCTTTTGAACCTCCATTAACAAATAAACAAAAATAAAATTTTCGCAATTTAAGCATACAGATATGAATAATGGCCACCAAAGAGCGAACGAAAATTCTGTTAAGATTGGTGTTGAGAGAGAGAGAGAGAGAGAGAGAGAGAGAGAGAGAGAGAGAGAGAGAGAGAGAGAGAGAGAGAGAGAGAGAGAGAGAGAGAGAGAGAGAGAGAGAGAGAGAGAGAGAGAGCGAAGTTTTCCAGATTTTGAGAAAATCAGTAATCATGATAACTGAGGCTGCTGAAGTAGAGACAGACAAATAAGCAGTGTGGTCGTGCGTTAAATAAGAACAAAGCAAGGGTGAGAAACTGCAACGCAGACACTTCGTATGCATGTTGCGTCATATATTTATAAGCCAGTTCAGAGAATATGTAATGGGGAAAAAAACTTAATCTCTCATATGGAAAAAGAACATATGAGTGGATTAATATTTTATAACTATTTATATTCATAGTATTTATTCATGTATACAGAAGGATAAATTTCAGACCTGATATATGTCATATCCCAAAGTAATGACACCCAACAATGTGAAAGTAAATAGAATAAATATTGGGTAAAAGGGAAGAGATTATTGCAGAGACTAGAGAGCTTCACAAATTTGTCAATAACAATGTAAATTTATATTTGCCGATGAATCTGTTAGACACTCATTTACAAGAGCATTGCTCCTAAAGTCAAGAAGAATGGGTGAATAGAGTTTGCATTAAATTTATTTGTGTTTTCAGGCTGATAGAAGAAGCAAAGCTTGAATTAGTTAACGCAACTTTAAACATTATGTAACTTATAATAGAGTTCATAAAAATAAATATTGAACACTTTATATTCGCTTTATCCTGGTGGTTGTCACGTACCTAACTATATCGAAAAATACAAACAAATCAACCTTGTGAAATGGCGACCAAAATTAATGATAATAAATGAATTCGTCATATATCGTGAACAAGATAAAAAGCCAAACCGTTAAATATTTACATTTCTGACAACTTTTTATAGGATTTTCTCCCTTCAGGAAGTAAATATCTGAATATTATTTCTGCTTCTATAATCAATGTTACTTAACTGACTTTGTAACACTATGACTCGAGATCAGAGTTTAGTTATCCTAAAACGAGGCCATTGCTGAACTTCATTTATGGCTTCAGTTGGACATAATTCATGCGTTATGCTATTAATCTATATTTCGCTTTATTCATTTCTTTTATTTTCTGTTAGGTTAAATTTTCTGTATCACAACTCTCATATGAGTCCAATTTTTGTATGTACACATTTGAATACTTTCTAATGTGGGATATTCTCAATGGAGTTATGAGAAGCAGATCTTCAGGCAAGCATATTTATGTATGCGTATATGATTTTATACATTATAGCATTGTTTAACTCTATGCTATCCGAAGGCGTAACGTGAAAATATATTCTTAGTAAGGCATCTGCTGTCTAAATAAATCACATAGAATATGATTAAAAATGGCAAAAAAGAAAAGAATGACAATTTGATACAAAATTTAAGTGTTTGGCACAGTTTATTTCCTCGGTTTCATCTCCCAGGATTATTTTTAGCCTAAGAAGACAAAAATATAATGTGAAAAAAATATATAACTCGATCTGTGAAATGAGCGGAGTGTAGAATGAAGTATTAATTATGATTTTATTACATGTTTTGGACACAAGAAAATTATCCGTTTTATCAATCAAATTCAAATGAAAGAAAATAATTTTTATGTCAGTTTTACTTACAGTAGATAATTCCAGTTTTTCATACATATATCAAGATAACAGTATACTCTCTAAAAATATACCGCATTTTCCTAATTTTATTAATACCTTAATGCCAATTGATAGGTTTATAAAATCGTAACAAATGTTTTTCGTTGTTTCACAATAAATTTCATTGATGATTTTCATATACATTAAGTGAAGGCCTCAAGATACACAGTACTGAGTGTTCTTTCGACTTTTCGGGTATTCTGGCTTTAATGAACTGTACATAAGGTTTTGGGTAATAAAACCTTAGAACGAAAAGAGTTTTAGGAGAAAGATACTCTGCTTTACCATTCTTCATAGAATACTACACTGTGTCATTTTACTAGCCTAGAATATCATATACGCTAATGTTGAGACAAAATGTTGCTGTCTTGTCATAAAAAAAAAAACAGATATGGCACGAAATTTAAGATATCATACTGCATTTTTGCTAATAAACCCTCATCTTCTTCTCTGATGCTCTGTACAGTGTTTCTATACCCACATCCATATTTAGAATGACTATAAGCCTTCCACACACTCCGGTATGGAATTAATAATAAATGTGACGAGCTGAGAAATTATTTGACAATGGATTTTCTAAAATGGGGCTAAATGCATATGGCTTCTTTGTTAGACTTCCTTCTCTGCGATGTAAGTTAAGGCGACCCAATTGCTTAAATTGATAAGAAGACCTTTATTTTCATATTTCTTTTTGGGTGCAGAGCTACAAGGTAGGCATATGTAGGCATTTTCTTTTATCGCTCATAAGCCACTTCGTTTTTCCAATGACTTGGCATTGCAGATGGTATATCCTCATCCTTTCTGAGGTATTAATATTATTAATACCATTAATTCATTCATTCCGGTTTTACGTCACGGACTCCCTTTTCTACCCTGGGCTAGGACGGTTGCCTTCTTGCTAAGGACTTGTTTTGGCAGATGTAATCGTTACACTGAGTGCATGCCCTTGCTAACTTCAAACCTTGACGGGGCGCGAACCCTCGACCTGAAGCTTCAAAGTCGCGGACGCTACCGCTTGAGCCACGGTGACTACATTATTAATCATAAGTCAAAGAACGAACCCAGTTGGAAAAGTAAATATATATATATATATATATATATATATATATATATATATATATATATATATATATATATATATATATATATATATATATGTATATATATATATATATATATATATATATATATATATATATATATATATATATATATATATATATATATATATATATATATATATATATATATATATATATATATATATATATATATATATTTATATATATATATATATTTATATATATACGCAGTATATATATTTATATATATATATATATATATATATATATATATATATATATATATATATATATATATATATATATATATATATATATATATATATATATATATATATATAACCAAGCAAGCACATTACATATGTGAAAACATGAATCATTTTTTACCCCGATCGGGGCAGGATTAAAAAAATAGTATCAAAGAAAAACACCGATTAGAAAGGCTTGCATCAAAATGGCCTTTGTCTTTTGGAACCAGATATAAAGGTTACAGGAATAAAATAGTAACACTACTCCGAGCATGCAAAAAATAGATATTTTCAGGATAAGCTTAAGAAGGAACAAGGGAACCGCAAGTCCACCTGGAATACAATAAACAGCCTAATGTGTAGTTGGTAGCGCCTTGACTTAGTAATTATAAGTCCTAGGTTCAAGTCCCGGTCAGGGTAAAAAATGATTCATGTTTTCAAATATGTAATGTGCTTATTTAATTATTGCATAGCCCGAATGAGATTGGGAATTGAATCAAATATGAAAATGAAGTCACGAGTGAGGTTGGGAAATCTGTAATATGAACATAGTGGCACTCAGATAGAATGCGTTCATTCCTAAGTATAGCAGAAATAAGCTATAAGGTTGGATTCCTTTTAACCTTCTGTGGTGAGTGTGTAGTTGGTAGCGCCTCGACTTAGTAATTATAAGACCTGCGTTCAAGTCCCGGTCGGGGTAAAAAATTATTCATGTTTTCACATATGTAATGTGCTTATTTGATTATTGTATAGCCCGAATGAAATTGGGAATTGAATTAAATGCGAAAATGAGGCCACGAGTGAGGTTGGGGAATCTGTAATATGAACATAGTGGCACTCAGATAGAATGCGTTCATTCCTAAGTATAGCAGATATAAGCTATAAGGTTGGATTCCTTTTAACCTTCTGTGGTGTGTGTGTAGTTGGTAGCGCCTTGACTTAGTAATTATAAGATCTAGGTTCAAGTCCCGGTCGGGGTAAAAAATTATTCATGTTTTCACATATTTAATGTGCTTATTTGATTATTGTATAGCCCGAATGAAATTGGGAATTGAATTAAATGCGAAAATGAAGCCACGAGTGAGGTTGGGGAATCTGTAATATGAACATAGTGGCACTCAGATAGAATGCGTTCATTCCTAAGTATAGCAGATATAAGCTATAAGGTTGGATTCCTTTTAACCTTCTGTGGTGTGTAGTTGGTAGCGCCTTGACTTAGTAATTATAAGTCCTAGGTTCAAGTCCCGGTCGGGGTAAAAAATTATTCATGTTTTCACATATTTAATGTGCTTATTTGATTATTGTATAGCCCGAATGAGATTGGGAATTGAATTAAATGCGAAAATGAAGCCACGAGTGAGGTTGGGGAATCTGTAATATGAACATAGTGGCACTCAGATAGAATGCGTTCATTCCTAAGTATAGCAGATATAAGCTATAAGGTTGGACTCCTTTTAACCTTCTGTGGTGTGTAGTTGGTAGCGCCTTGACTTAGTAATTATATGTCCTAGGTTCAAGTCCCGGTCGGGGTAAATAATTATTCATGTTTTCACATATGTAATGTGCTTATTTGATTATTGTATAGCCCGAATGAAATTGGGAATTGAATTTAATGCGAAAATGAACACACGAGTGAGGTTGGGGAATCTGTAATATGAACATAGTGACACTCTGATAGAATGCGTTCATTCCTAAGTATAGCAGATATAAGCTATAAGGTTGGATTCCTTTTAACCTTCTGTGGTGTGTAGTTGGTAGCACCTTGACTTAGTAATTATAAGTCCTAGGTTCAAGTCCCGGTCGGGGTAAAAAAATTTGATTCATGTTTTCACATATGTAATATGCTTATTTGATATATATATATATATATATATATATATATATATATATATATATATATATATATATATATATATATATATATATATATATATATATATATATACCAGATGGTTCCATAAGGGAAAGCAACTTGGTTAGGATAAAGAAAGATAATATGGAATAGTATAATAATTACAAATGGTAAACTCAGTATTGCAAAGATGGCATTATTACTTTTATATTTAAAAAAAAAGTCATATTCAAAATATCCTTAACTTTTTTTCTTTTTTTTCGCATCAACTTTCGAGCTCCATTGACACAAAGCATGGCCAGACAATTCATTCCACTTCCCAGTTGTAGCTGGAATAAAACTTTCTGAATTCTGAAAGGCATTATATCTAACAATATAAATACAAAACTACTGGCATTGGCGGCATTCCTCGTTATGCATGTAGGATGGAATAAGCCAGGTATGGGCCGAAAAAGAAAGGTTAATTTTGTATACAGTAAGCAAATCACTGCTTAATAATCTGAGATGGGAGCTTACATTCATTGACGGGACTGGTTCAGAAACGAAGAGTTCAGGTTGCTAACAAAAAAATCTTACTAGTAACATACATGTTACTCAAACAGACTGGTATGAAGTGTTGCCTAACATGAGGAAATCTCCCCAAATTTGGGATATTCAGGCTATTGAATGGCAATTATACCTGTATCGTACCGTTTACTCAAAGAGATTGTTAGGTAGCATCACCAAATATGAAGCAAATTCCTCAAATTTGAGGAATTCAGGATGTTGATAGGAAATGACTTGTACAATACAGGTTTGTCTAGAGCAGTGTTTCCCAACCTTTTTTAAATCAGGGCGCACTTGTAGAGTAATTAAAACACTGAAGCGCACTTAATATATCAATAAGATAAAATTATCCATAAAATTTTAAAATAGGAAAATATTAAAAAAAGACCCTTGAAATAAAGATATATATTTAAGACATTACAATATATTTGATCAAGTATGTTTGTGTGAGACCTGTGCTTGATGTGCTTTGGCAACTTTTTTTTATTATTAGGCCTTATATGTGATAACCATACTTTATTTCCTCTTCAATACATCTAATATTTGATCTATTTTTACATTTAATGTTGGTTAATGCAGAAAATCCTAATTCACAGAGGTATAATGTGGAGAACTGCAATAAAATATTTAGTGTTCTACGAGTTATTGAAGGATATTCTTCTATGTTGGAAATCCAAAATTGATGAATGAGCATCTCTTTATGTTTGATTTCTAAAATGTCCCTCGCGGCAATAAGGTCAAAGGCTTAACACCAATTCCCATACTCAACTGTCATTATAGCTGCTTCTCACATGCGTTAGGACGGGTCGTTCTTAGATCTTATATTAACCATTCACGAGAGAGAGAGAGAGAGAGAGAGAGAGAGAGAGAGAGAGAGAGAGAGAGAGAGAGAGAGAGAGAGAGAGAGAGAGAGAGAGATAATG
>JAXCGZ010014320.1:0-26894 GCA_037179515.1 Halocaridina rubra | reverse complement strand
AATACAGTAGTAGAAAAAAAAATGAAAGAACCACACAACACCACAGTTCAAACTTGAACGTAAAAGTGATCTCAAAATCTCACCATAAAAGTGACTCAAAATTCAATCAAGTGCAACAGCAACAAAATGTTGCAAAACAGTGTATGAAACACTGGTAATACAGAATGGCAGTCGTGCCTGCTTAACAGCAATACGTGGCAGTACCTGCGGTTATGGTGCAAATGAAAGGAATGAGTAACAACGAATTTTACCGACTAGCACCCAGTGCCTGAGAGTACAATCAAGTACAGTATAGCGGTCGTGCCTGCGTATGAGCGCATATATGGCAGTACCCACAAATAAAATGTCGTATGTAAAATTCTGGAGTGTTACCAAAAGGGCACAGATACTATGCAAAATACACCAACGATAAGCTAACAGCTTACTAGGCAGCCAGATTACACATTTCTACTAGTAGTGAGAAAATTTATTTTCATGTGACAACTCAGACACATGAAAGGCTTAGCCTAGGCTCGATAAATGACACCAAAGTTTTTCTTCCAATCTATAAGCAGTCAATGCTTGAATATAAAACACAATTATAAGCAAAAATACTTAATATGCTTTCTCCCAATTCCTAATTCCAAGGAAATATAAACAATTCCTAACAAGTATCACCCTTTAACGGATATATAAAACACGAATGTTTTAAAACTCAATCTTATCACGCAAATAAATGAAATTTTAAATAACACGTCTTCTCGTCATGCAAAATTTCTAAAGTCTGTTACCACATAATCTCATGTAGATTTCCTGAAATATTGTTTACCACATGGGAAACAAGAGAATATTAGTTACCATAATTAATATTGAAAATAAAGAAAAATTTCTTATCCGCAATGTTTCTAGCGCGAAAATTTTCGTGTGCAGCCTAAGATTCATTCATTTCAATAATCGAGCCAATGGTAATCGGGTTTTCATGTGCAATATTAAAAAGCAAAATAAAAATAAATTTATAAAAACAGTCTGTCTGTTCGGGTCCCTGTTCGGGCGCCAATTATGTGGGGGGGGGGGTTTAAATGATGCTGTAGTGTTTTTAAGATTCTGTTTTACTAAGGGGACTCAAAGTACCGAGCTCGGTTAAGAGCTCACAAACAGACAGGACAGATATTTGTACTTGAACACCCCATTTTTATTACCATTAGTCGGTTAAATGAAACTCAGAATTCAACTTTCTTTTAATTTTGGAAATGCAATGACATTAAAAGAATTGAATTAAATTTCTCAAATTAAATTTTATGAAATGCTGCCTCGAATCCCGGAGGAGGTGAGTATGAGTTCGTTTCCCGGCACCACGGACGTATGCCAAGACTTTGGCCTCAACTCGATGATTACCTCTGTCACACAGGCAGAGTAGAATACAGGACACTGCAATTTCAGAAACAGAAATGACACACTGTTTATAATGGGAAACTGAAAGCATGATCACACATATAATGAGTTTCCAATGTCATTCTACTGGATGAATATATTTAGGTTATTCACAGCTAACCAGAAATATTTATGCTACCATAATAGCATACAAAACATTAATTCTTTACTGGTTTTAAAGAAAATAATATATTCACAATAAATGAAGAATAAGCAAGACAAATACAGTACTGTATGTATTCCTTAAATTGTGGGCAACCACAAAAGTTGCAATGCTTATTACTGATATGCAATTAATATGGTAAAACACTCTATTTAGGGTAAAGGAAGAATCTACGAGATAAATACAGTATTCATTCACTTTTAGTTATCAAGAACTTTGCAATAAAAAAAAGGGTGCAAAACCACCTTTTGAGGTATTTGCAACTTATAACTCAAAACACTTTATCCCCAACATATGAAGAATTAGCAAGATAAATACGGTATGCATTCATTAAATTGTGGTTAACAAGAAATATTTGCATAGCCAACTGGGAAAAATTACCTTTTGAATATTTGCAATTTGGTTTTTTGGCAAATAGCTTTATTGACGAGTTTTTGAAGTAAAAACACTTTATTTACGATGATAGAAAGGGGTGAAATGAAATTAGAATTTCTTAGGAAGAGAGATAGATTTTTACGGGCTCATAACTAGTCTTCAGAGGATGAGATTTTCGTTTATCACATTCAGTGAAAAGAAACTTCTCAGCAATACATATCAGCTGTAATTTACAGGTTAAGGAATTAACTTTGGCATGTGAGATTCCAGTGTGGTAATCTACAAAATTTCGTGTGACTGGGAATGGAATCTGAGAATAGAAATCCATAAGATTTATCCAGTAACGAATGTAACTAATTCTCGAAAATAAACCAATTTGCTTGACCCACGAGCTTTACCATACACTATCCCTCACCTTGTTGTGCTAGATGAATTCCTTGTTGTGCTAGATGAATTCCTGTGAAGATGCTACGTAAAAGGATTTTAAATAAACTTAGACCACCCAGGCGAGATGTTGCCTCTGAGCAGTCTCGGCGCCAAAAGAGAGCGTCTCCTTGTTGTGCTTCGTGACGTCATCTGTAGGAGACATTCCTAGAGCAGTAATTGGCTCTGATTTCATTTTAAGGACTATTTTAGTGGTGGTCCCTGGCAGGCAATTATAGCAGAGATGCAAGGGAGAGACAGTATTTTTAGGTGCAACAAGTGGAAGCAAATAAAATAAAACGAGAATACTAATGAAAAGTTAGGTTACTGGTTCTTTGTTTCTTAATTTTCTTGGCTCGGAGCAGGCAGAAAAATAGGGGCAGCCTTTATATTGGGGCTATACTTCTACACGTACAAGAAGAGTCAATAAGCTATATAGAATTAGCTATAAGCTAAAATACAAATTGCAAATAATCATAATCTGCGAAAGTCAAGAAGTGGGAATTAATTTTTTTAGTTAGAAAATAACAGTTATGTTACTAATTTTATTTAATAAGGCATCTAACAGCCTCTGTTGACATTGAGCGAAACACTCTGTCACAGTGTATCTCGATTGGATAGGGTTAGGAATGAAGTGGTGAGAGCAAGAACGGGTGTGAGGAGAGAAATTGCAGCCAGAGTAGATATGAATGTTCTGAGATGGTTTGGCCATGTGGAAAGGATGGATGATGAAAGGCTGCTGAAAAAGGTGATGAATGCGAGAGTTGATGGGAGAAATGCTAGAGGGAGGCCTAGGTTTGGATGGATGGATGGAGTAAGGAGAGCCCTGAATGATAGGAGGATGGATGTGAGGGAAGCAAGCGAGCGTGCTAGGAATAGGAATGAGTGGCGAGCGATTGTGACGCGGCTCTGATGGGCATCTGCTGTTACCACGGGGCTGCATCTTACAGAGATAGCCCTGTGGTAGGGGCAGTAGGAGGAGCTGGCACTTGTGAAGCGACACAGGTTGTGGAAGAGCCGGGAGGATGGGCTCTGGCACTCCAGCAGTGCCATCTGAACGGTCGCTAGCTCCCTCGTCATTGCCCATAGAGCAAAGTAATCCCCCTATTTGTTTTCCTTTCTTGATGTCGGCTACCCCCCAATTAAAGGGGGAAACAGCCAAGGTATATGTATGTATAAAGGCCAGTGGGTGCCTGATGCGGTAGACAAGATACTCCTCAAGCATACGCTGGCCAAGATAATTCCCCAAGACACACCGCCATCATTTAATTAGACAGCCTCTTTGTACAGTCGTGTTATGTCTATTTATAGTTTTCCTTTAGTCTTTTTCTCATCTATATGTATGTTTGTATGTTGATATGTATTTTGTGTATATGTGTATAACTTTTTATATGTATGCATATGTTTGTATGTGATTACCTAATTGTGATTACCTAATTGTGTTTACGGGAAAGAACCCAAAGCTCGTATCTTCCCGTCTCCTGATCGGTTCCACTTTATACTTAGTGATACTTATCATACCTGTCCTTAATGTGTATGTGTGTATGCATATGTATATGTGTGTATGCATATTTAGTTATGTGATTACCTAATTGTGATTACCTAATTGTGTTTACGGGAAAGAGCCCAAAGCTCGTATCTTCCCGTCTCCTCATCAGTTCCATTTTATACTTAGTGATACTTATCATACCTGTCCTTAAAACTATGGATTGAGATAGCATTAACTACCTCCTCGCTTAGCGAATTCCAATTATCAACTACTCTTACACTGAAAAAGTATTTCCTTACATCCTGCAAAGAAGTTTTCTTACGAAGCTTCAAACTATGACCTCTAGTTCTAGAGCCAGCCATATCAAAATATCGATCCCTATCCACTCTATCATAACCATGAAGGAATTTAAAGACTGTCACCATATCCCCCCTCACTCTTCTAGCTTCGAGTGATGGTAAGTCTAATTCCCTCAGCCTCTCATCATAACTGAGATTGCGTATTTCTGGCACCAGTTTCGTGGCATGTCTTTGAACTTTTTCAAGCTTAGCTATGTGCTTTTTCAAGTGCGAATTCCAAAAGGGGGCTGCATATTCGAGTTTTGGCCTCACATAGGTTACATAAATATTTCTGAACATTTCCTTGTCCATGTGCCTGAAGGCTACCCTTACATTTGATAAGAATGCATATGCTGCCCTTACTATGCCATTTATATGTATTTCTGGAGACAAATCTGCTAGTATGTTTACTCCTAGATCTCTCTCATTTTCTGTCTCTTGTAACTACCTCCTCACTTAGCGAATTCCAATTATCAACTACTCTTACACTGAAAAAGTATTTCCTTACATCCTGCAAAGAAGTTTTCTTACGAAGCTTCAAACTATGACCTCTAGTTCTAGAGCCAGCCATATCAAAATATCGATCCCTATCCACTCTATCATAACCATGAAGGAATTTAAAGACTGTCACCATATCCCCCCTCACTCTTCTAGCTTCGAGTGATGGTAAGTCTAATTCCCTCAGCCTCTCATCATAACTGAGATTGCGTATTTCTGGCACCAGTTTCGTGGCATGTCTTTGAACTTTTTCAAGCTTAGCTATGTGCTTTTTCAAGTGCGAATTCCAAAAGGGGGCTGCATATTCGAGTTTTGGCCTCACATAGGTTACATAAATATTTCTGAACATTTCCTTGTCCATGTGCCTGAAGGCTACCCTTACATTTGATAAGAAGGCATATGCTGCCCTTACTATACCATTTATATGTATTTCTGGAGACAAATCTGCTAGTATGTTTACTCCTAGATCTCTCTCATTTTCTGTCTCTTGAAGTTGTACTCCAGTTACCGAGTAGTCAAGCTTGTGCCTTCTTGCACTTGTATCCATTCTCATTACCTTACATTTTGAAGTATTGAATTTCATTAGCCAATTTTCTGACCACTCGTGCAGACTATTTAGATCCTCCTGAAGTTCTCTACCATTGTTCTCGTTTCCTACTTTCTTCACAATCTTTGCATCATCTGCAAACATATTCATGAATGAATTTACAGACTCTGGTAGGTCATTTACATATACAAGGAACAAAAGTGGCCCTAAAACTGAACTCTGTGGAACTCCACTACTAACTCTTCTCCATTCAGACACTGAGTGTCTTACTCTAACCCTCTGTTTCCTTCCTTCTAAGTAAGTTTTTACCCATTCCAAGACATTTCCACCTATTCTAGCCATTGCTTGCAACTTTTTAATAAGTCTCCCATGTGGAACAGTGTCAAACGCTTTCTGGAAGTTTAGGAATATGCAGTATGCCCAGCCCTCTCTTTCCTGTAAGATTCGGCTTACCTCATCATAAAATTCCAATGAGTTTGTTACTGTTGATCTACCTTCTCTGAAGCCATGTTGCCTCACTGACAAAAAGATGAAGGATTCCAAGTGAAGAGAGATATGTTTCCTTGGTAGTTTCTCCATAACTTTGCATACTATGCTGGTCAAGGAAACTTGTCTATAGTTCAGAGCCGTATCCCTCCTTCCCCTTTTGAAGATAGGTATCACGTTTGCTAGTTTCCAGCATCTTGGAATCTCCCCTGACTCCAGTGACTTTTTAAATATGATACTTAGTGCCACTGATAATGAGTTTGCTCATTTTTTAAGTACATGAGGGGATATGTCATCAGGACCTGTAGATTTATGAACATCTAACTCCATCAACGCTTTGCATACCTCTGTAGCTGTAAGGTTGATGTTCTCTAATTTTGGCCCTTGAGCTTCTATCTCTGCAATCTGAGGGGGTGGGGTATTTTCTACTGTAAATACTGACTGAAACTCCTTGTTCAATTCTTTGCAGAACTCTTCATCCATCTCAGTGATGCTTCCATCCGCTCTCTTTAGCCTTAAAACCTGTTCTTTTACCTTCAGTTTTCCTCTGATAAAGCTGTGGAAAAGCTTAGGATTTTCTTTAGCCTTCCTGATGATGTCCCTCTCATAGTCTCTCTCTGCCTCTCTTCTTTTACTTAGGTAGTCATTTCTTCCTCTTTTGTAGGTTTGCCAGATATTTATGTTTTTTCTCCTCCCATACCTTTTCCAGCATTTGTCTCTCCACTCCTAAGCTCTTTTACACTCATTATCGAACCATTTCTCTCTGACATGAATTACACCTACTTTGGTGACAGTTATGCAGCAATCTACTATCTTCCCATATTTCCCACAAAAGATGTCATACTTTTCTTGTACAGATTTGTTGTAAAGTAAGGTTCTCCAGTCAATAACTGCAAAAAGCTCATTGATTTTGATGTAATCTTCTTTTGGATAGTTCCTCCTCATGTCCTCAGTGCCTCTACTCTAATGGAAGAATATCTTCAGTGATATACTCCATCAACAACACACAGTGGTCACGCTTCCCAATTGGTAGTTCATACTCATTTGTTTTCAATATCCAACACATTATCTATGAATACTAGATCAAGTAGTGATGGCTCATCCCCACCCCTGGCCCTCGTTGGTTCCATTACATGCTGGTGTAGGAAATTCCCTTGTACGCAAACTAGGAATCTTGCCCCGAATGAGTCCTCACCACTGTGTGGGTCAAGATTTATCCAATCTATCACTTTATGATTAAAATCTTACATAATCATAATCCTACATTTTCTCTCCCGTGCCATGTTAACAACTGAGTTTATGACTTTAATAGTACCCATATGACTTTCCTCATAAACTTCTAGCCTATTCTGGTTCCTTGGTGGGTTATATACAACAGTTATTGTAATGCTCTCTGACCCAGTATTTATGCAAGCAACAAGAAATTCCTTAAACTCACTTTCTATAGCCAAGTTTATTTCTTCAACTTGAATCCTTTCTCTTATGAGCAGTGCTATCCCTCCAACAGTCCTCTCAGATCTTTCAACCCTTAATATTCTGAAGCCCTTAGGAAAAACTGTGACACTGTTTATGTCCTCACTCAACTTAGTCTCTGTAATTGCTACTATATCTGCCTTACTGTTATGAATCCTATCTTTTAATTCTACTGTCTTACCAGCTATTCCATCAGCATTAGTGTATAACAATCTTAATGAGGCCCCATCCCCTGATCTTCTGTCATTATCTTCTTTATCTCCCCTTTGTCTGGAAGAACTCTGAAATGAAAATTTTTCTTCTCTTCTTCATTTCTTTCCTTCATTTAACCTTCTTGCCTCTTGCAACAAGTTTTTTATCTTTCCCATCTCTTCCTGTGTTCTGTATCGTCTAATGAACACTTCTTTGAATTCTTGAAGGTCTTTTAGACTTTTTTTCTCAACAATATTTCCTTACATGTTTCCCCTCTCTCAAAGATTACTTTTGTTGGTCTCGGCTTTCCTTCCCTCGAATATTTGCGTAGTTGGTGAATGTTTACAGTATCCTCAGGACCACAAACTACTCCAAGTTTTCTTATCAGGTCTAAAATCCTAGCTTTATTTTCTTCTAGTCTCCCCTGCCATGTTGGCCAGTATTTATGCGAGCAACAAGAAATTCCTTGAGCTCACTTTCTATAGCCAAGTTTATTTATTCAACTTGAATCCTTTCACTTATGAGCAGTACTATCCCACCACCAGTCCTCTCAGATCTTTCAACCCTTAATATTCTGAAGCCCTTATGAAAAACTGTGACACTGTTTATGTCCTCACTCAAGTTAGTCTCTGTAATTGCTACTATATCTGCCTTACTGTTGAGAATCATATCTTTAATTCTACTGCCTTACCAGCTAATCCATCAGCATTTGTGTGATTACCTAATTGTGATTACCTAATTGTGTTTACGGGAAAGAGCCCAAAGCTCGTATCTTCCCATCTCCTCATCGGTTCCATTTTATACTTAGTGATACTTATCATACCTGTCCTTAAAACTATGGATTGAGATAGCATTAACTACCTCCTCACTTAGCGAATTCCAATTATCAACTACTCTTACACTGAAAAAGTATTTCCTTACATCCTGCAAAGAAGTTTTCTTACGAAGCTTCAAACTATGACCTCTAGTTCTAGAGCCAGCCATATCAAAATATCGATCCCTATCCACTCTATCATAACCATGAAGGAATTTAAAGACTGTCACCATATCCCCCCTCACTCTTCTAGCTTCGAGTGATGGTAAGTCTAATTCCCTCAGCCTCTCATCATAACTGAGATTGTGTATTTCCGGCACCAGTTTCGTGGCATGTCTTTGAACTTTTTCAAGCTTAGCTATGTGCTTTTTCAAGTGCGGATTCCAAAAGGGGGCTGCATATTCGAGTTTTGGCCTCACATAGGTTACATAAATATTTCTGAACATTTCCTTGTCCATGTGCCTGAAGGCTACCCTTACATTTGATAAGAATGCGTATGCTGCCCTTACTATGCCATTTATATGTATTTCTGGAGACAAATCTGCCAGTATGTTTACTCCTAGGTCTCTCTCATTTTCTGTCTCTTGAAGTTGTACTCCAGCCACCGAGTAGTCAAGCTTGGGCCTTCTTGCACTTGTACCCATTTTCATTACCTTACATTTTGAAGTATTGAATTTCATTTGCCACTTTTCTGACCACTCATGCAGATTATTTAGATCCTCCTGAAGTTCTCTACCATTGTTCTCGTTTTTTACTTTCTTCACAATCTTTGCATCATCTGCAAACATATTCATGAATGAATTTACAGACTCTGGTAGGTCATTTACATATACAAGGAACAAAAGTGGCCCTAAAACTGAACCCTGTGGAACTCCACTACTAACTCTTCTCCATTCAGACACTGAGTGTCTTACTCTAACCCTCTGTTCCCTTCCTTCTAATTAAGTTTTTACCCATTCCAAAACATTTCCACCTATTCTAGCCATTGTATTCAATCTGCCCAGCCCTCTCTTTCCTGTAAGATCTGGCTTACCTCATCATAAAATTCTAATAAGTTTGTTACTGTTGATCTACCTTCTCTGAAGCCATGTTGCCTCACAGACAAAAAGTTGAAGGATTCCAAGTGAAGAGAGATATGTTTCCTTAGTAGTTTCTCCATAACTTTGCAAACTATGCTGGTCAAGGAAACTGGTCTATAGTTCAGAGCCGTATCCCTCCTTCCCTTTTTGAAGATAGGTATCACAGTTGCTAGTTTCCAGCATCTTGGAATCTCCCCCGACTCCAGTGACTCCTTAAATATGATACTTAGTGCCACTGATATTGTGTTTGCGCATTTTTTAAGCACAATTTTAATGAGGCCACATCCCCTGATCTTCTGTCATTATCTTCTTTATCTCCCCTTTGTCTGGAAGAACTCTGAAATGAAAGTTTTTCTCTCTTTTTCATTTCTTTCCTTCATTTAACCTTCTTGCCTCTTGCAACAAGTTTTTGATCTTTCTCATCTCTTCCTGTGTTCTGTAATATCTAATGAACACTTCTTTGAATTCTTGAAGGTCATTTAGACTTTTTCTCAACAATATTTCCCTACATATTTCCCCTCTCTTAAAGGTTACTTTTGTTGGTCTCGGCTTTCCTTCCCTCGAATATTTGCCTAGTTGGTGAATGTTTACAATATCCTCAGGACCGCAAGCTACTCCAAGCTTTCTTATCACGTCTACAACGCTAGCTTTACTTTCTTCAAGTCTCCCCTGCCATGTTGGTTCCTGGGATTCGCTTATGCCTGAGATTACCACTGTCTTCTCTTTATCAAGTGCCTGTTTAATCAGTGGATTTGCCCTTTCCATCACAATGTCTTTCATTTTTTTTATTACTGTCTCTTTATAGTCAATTGTTCGTATCTTTTCCAGTGCCAGCACCTTTACAGCCTCTTTTACTGCCACATTCCCCTTTAGTGCATCAGCAAAGGAAGTTCTCATGACATCATGTTCCATATTCAGCTCCTGGAACTCTTTTCCAAACTGTTCAATGTTTTCCTTAATCTGGACATTCCAAGCTGCAATCTCGTCTCTCTTAAAAGAGAGTAGTGAACTAACATCTAATTCATTTAGGTTGTCATTCAGCTTTTTGTTTTTTTTATTTTCTTGTTTAGAAAGTCTGGTTTCAACTTCACTCTATTCCCCCTCCAGCTTCTATATTCATTTTTCTAGTTCCTCTCTCTCTTGCCCTTGTGCTTTATTTGCTTCCTCCAAAAATCTTATTTCCTCTCTGAGTGTTCATTCTCTTTCATTTCTCTATCCATATTACAAATTTTATCAACAAGGCTTATAACCATTGCCTCTAAATCCTTGATTTTCTGTTTTAGTCTCCTAATAGCTACCCCTCCTCCCGATCCATGGGTGGGAGAGGTTTGGGACAGAGATGGCCTCATTTTTATGTTTTCCTTTTCACAGAATATAGAAAGAAGAGAAAGAGAAAAAAGAGAGAAAAACTTTTATTTAAGCTTCACACAGAATTTTTATATCTTCATGTAAGTGCTATTTAGTGACTCAATTAATCTCTTTTCGGGTAACACACATCTTAACTTAAAAATTTTACTCTGGTAATTTGAGGTTAAAAAGAAAAAAAATGCAAACAAAACAAAAGTCAACTTGAAGGAAAATTCGAATTTGTATCTGAGGAGACACCCACCTGTTTCTGCTATGTATTCTTCTTAACTGATAAACTCACTTGCTAACCAAGATATGTTATCACAGGATCAGACTTTACATTAAACTCAATATATATAAAAAATTAAAAAATAGTAAAAGAGAAAGCTAAAAGAAAAGAAAAAACTGAAGAAATAAGACAGCTGTGCTACTTGGCAACTTAACTTAGTACTGTTGACAGGTGTATTTTTGGTATTTATTTAATTGTTCAATCAAACTAACTATCAAATTAATATAAATGGGAAGGATGCTGATTTTAACAATATATGGAACCACAGGATCATTTAAACAGCTTTAGAGCTCTCCCCAATTTACAGAAAAAGTTAGGTATTGTGATGTGATGGCTTCACCTCTGGCAACTCTTCTAAATTTCCTTCAAGGCAGAACAGGACAGCTTCTTCTCTTTCCCCTCACAAAAATTTCCTTTAATATTTTGGACAGTATCGTCATACAACAAATATAAGTTTTTTACTCACAATACTCTGCAGGATTTCTTATTTAGGGAAATTATGTTTAATTTTTGCACTAAACTCTTAGTCACTCAAAAACACAAGGAAATATTTAAGAGATACTGAATGTTTGTGTACTATTGTCGCACGGTGTGCATGTGATGTATGTATATATGTATGTGATTACCTAATTGTGTTTACAGGAAAGAGCCCAACTGCCCCCGGTTCCATTTTATACTTAGTCATACTTATCATACCTGTCCTTAAAACTATGGATTGAGATAGCATTAACTACCTCCTTGCTTAGGCAATTCCAATTATCAACTACTCTTACACTGAAAAAGTATTTCCTTACATCCTGCAAAGAAGTTTTCTTACGAAGCTTCAAACTATGACCACTAGTTCTAGAGCCTACCATATCAAAGTATCGATCCCTATCCACTCTATCGTAACCATGAAGGAATTTCAAGACTGTCACCTTATCCCCCCTAAATCTTCTAGCTTCGAGTGATGGTAAGTGTAATTCCCTCAGCCTCTCATTATAACTGAGATTACGTATTTCTGGCACCAGTTTCGTGGCATGTCTTTGAACTCTTTCAAGCTTAGCTATGTGGATTTTCCAGTGCGGATTCAAAAAGGGGGCTGCATATTCGAGTTTTGGCCTCACATAGGTTACATAAATATTTCTGAACATTTCCTTGTCCATGTGCCTGAAGGCTACCCTTACATTTGATAAGAAGGCATATGCTGCCCTTACTTTGCCATTTACAGTGTTCCCCCGCTGTATTGCGTTTCTTGGTTCGCTTTCTCACTGTATCGTGGAGTTTTTTTTTTTTAATTATTATTTTATTTTTTTGGGTATACGAAAAAATATTAAAATATTGAACAAATAAGAATTTTCAGTATTTTCATTTTTTTATTGAAAAAAATTTTCATTATTTAATTGATAAAAAAAAATTATTTCCCAGCCTACGAATAATAAAACAGTAAAAAATAGTAAAAATTTAGATATACGTACGCACAGTATAACTCACAGTATTGCATCATGCAAAATAGTATCTGATAGCGTACAATATATTGGGGTCGCAGCTATGTGAGCTAGCATATATATTTATATTTCCAGTAGTTTCATGACTTTATTGATAAAAAAACGTATTTCTTAGCTTAAGAATAATAAAACAGTAAAATAATAGTAAAAAAATAAATACTAACAGTATTGCACCACGTAAAATACGATACCGGTATCAGTGTTTCGGAAAACGCAAAGGCTCTCACCTACGTGACTTAGTGAATATTAAAATTTTTGTTATTTTATTGATAAAACAAGTATTTCCTAGCCTAAGAATAATAAAACAGTAAAAAATAGTAAAAAGCATAAATACAGTACTAACAGTATTACACCATGAAAAATACGATACCGGTATCACGTTTCGGAAAACGCAAAGGCTCTCACCTACATGACCTAGTGAATATTAAAATTTTCATTATTTTATTGATAAAGCAAGTATTTCCTAGCCTAAGAATAATAAAACAGTAAAAAAATAATAAAAAAACATAAAGTACTAACAGTATTGCACCATGTAATATACGATACCGCTATCAACGTTTCGGAAAACGAAAAGGCTCTCACCTACGTGAGATAGTTCATGGAATGCTATTGGCTGAAAGGTCGGGAGACAACGAATCACAGAATTGTTTTTCAATATTTTCTGTATCATGGGGTCTGATTGGCTTTTTCATTGCAGTTTGCTTCTCCTTCCAATTTCCAATTTGCCGCCTCACTCGCTCAATCTAACTCACGTGTGCGCCATTCTCATTGTGCTTATTAATACGTTTTGCTTGTGATTGTGTTTTCACGCATAATTTAACCTTTGCAATGCCTCCCAAGCGTCCTTCACCTTCTAAGGCTTCTGGTAATCAGCCTAAGAGGCAACGAAAAATTTTAACCATTGTAGATAAAGTGAAACTCTTAGATATGTTGAAAGAAGGAAAAAGGTTTGTGGATGTCGGCCGCTATTATGGCCTCAATGAATCTACTGTTCGCTACATCAAAAAGGACGAGGCAAAGATCAGGAAAACAGCGAGCATTTCTTTAGATAAATCAGCGAAGAGGGTCGCAGCATCCCGCAATAAGGCAGTAGTGCGCATGGAAGCTGCTTTGGCCCTGTAGATTGCTGATTGCAGAAAGAAAAACATCAGCTTAGTCACCAATATCATACAAACAAAGGTGAAGAAGCTGTACGAGACATTCGCTGCAAATGAACACGATGACGACAGTGGCGACCGTGGAGAGGAGGAGAGAGAAGATATCGACGACCCATACCCAGGACCCTACAGCGATTCTCCATCGAGGATACAACCGTTCGTTGCTAGCAAGATATGGTTCTTCAAATTTCAAAAACGCTATGGCCTAAAAAGTGTTTCAGTGCATGGCGAAGCTGCCTCTGCAGATACAGCTGCCGCAGAAAATTACGTCACGAACGACTTCAAGAAAATTATCGCCGAAGGGGAATATGTTCCTGAGCAAGTCTTCAACATGGATGAGACTGGGTTATTTTGGAAGAGAGTGCCATCTCGCACTTTTCTCTTCAAGGAAGAAGCTAAAGCCCCGGGATTTAAAGCACAAAAAGATCGCGTTACCCTCATCATGTGCGGGAATGCTGTGGGATTCATGTTAAAGCCCGGGCTTATCTACAAGTCAAAGAACCCTAGGGCTTTGAAGAACAAGAATAAGAATCTGCTGCCAGTGTATTGGATGCATAACCCTAAGGCATGGATCACGAAAAGCCTCTCATCGGAGTGGTTTCACCAATTCTTTATCCCTCAGGTAAAACATTATTTTGCGGAAAAAGGCCTTGAATTTAAAGTCCTTCCTTTAATGGATAATGCTGGTGGCCATGCAACCAATCTCCAATATGACGGTGTTCAAGTTGAGTTCCTGCCACCAAATACAATGTCACTGATTCAGCCTATGGATCAAGGCGATATTAGTGCGTTCAAGGCCCTCTACACACGAAATGCCCTGGCAAACCTTGTTGAAGCCATGGATTTGGACAAAGAATTCTCAATGAAGACATACTGGCGTAATTACACGATAGCCATATGCCTAAAAAATATTCAGAAAGCAATCAAAGAGATGAAGTCTGCCACAAGCAATGCCAGCTGGAAGAAATTGTGGCCTGAAGTCATCCACGACTACAAGGGATTTGCTCCTGATGAAGTGCAGAAGGCAGCAGTTGCAAAAGCTGTAAAGTTGGCTTCATTGCTAGGAGGAGAAGGCTTTAAAGATATGACTCCAGAAGATGTGAATGAACTGTTTGACTGCCACTCGCAGCCTTTGAGTGATGAAGACTTGGATGAAATGATGAAATCAGCGAGCAAAGAAGAGGAAGAACTTGCGGAAACGCACGAAGAAATTGAAGAGCCTGGCCTTACTCTCGAATGTTTGGCAGCCATGTATGAATATTTTAAAGCACTCCAACAACTCTCGCAGGAAAATGACGATAATATGGTTCGTTCGGGGAGCTTCTGTAATTTTCTCAACGATGCCATGATTCCTTACCATATCATCTTCCAACAAATGAAGAAACAGCGACAGCAACTCCCCATTACCATGTTCTTCTCCCCCCAAAAGCAGCCGTAAAGATTTTATTGATTGCGAAATAATTTCCTCCGGGGTCAAGAAAGATGATCATCACCTCATTCACGGTAAGTTTACCAATCACGTACATATGAATTTACGTTGCATGCTGTTATTTATAATAATTGTAAAATACCCATTTACATGATGTGACAGAGTGTTTTGCTCAAAGTCACCAGAGGCTGTTAGATGCCTTATTAGTTAATTTAGTATCTTAACTGTCATTTTTCTAACTAAAATAATAATTTCCACTTCTTGACTTTTGCAGATTATGATTATATGCAATTTATATCTTAGCTTATAGCTAATTTTAAATATACCTTATTTACTATTCCTGTACGTGCAAAAGCAGAGTCCCGATATAAAGGCTGCTCCTACCTTTCCACCTTTTCAGTGAACCTATCAGATACATTTTGTTTACGACTTTCTTATCATAAAATAGCTCTTGCTGTTAATTTTGTTATAAATTTGACTTTGCTGTTATGTCATCAGCCTGTTTAGATATATATCAGTAGCTTCTTTATTATTTGAGTACTTAAATTCCATCTCCTACAACACAAAGAACGTTCTAGAGATTGTTTACCAGTAACCTAACTTTCCATTATTATTCTCATTTCATTCTATTTGCTTCCATTCGTTGCACCTAAATTACTGTCTCTCCCTTGCATCTCTGCTATAATTGCCTGCCAGGGACCACCACTAAAATAGTCCTTAAATGATATAAGAGCCAGTTACTGCTTTAGAAATATATCCTACAGATGACGTCACCAGGAGGGAGATTGAAGCGCTCTCATTTGGCGGCCAAATATCCCAGAGGCAGCATCTCGCCTGAGCAGTCTAAGTTTCTTTCAAACCTTATTTACGTGGCACCTTCACAGGAATTCATCTGGCACAAACAAGGTGAGGGATAGTTTATGGTAAAGCTCGTGGGTCAAGCAAATTGTTTTTTTGAGAATTAGTTACATTCGTTACTGGTTAAATCCTACGAATTTTTTCTTTGATTCCATTCCCATACAAACGAAATTTTGTAGATTACCTAACTGGAATCTCACTTGCCAAAGTTAATTCCTTAACCTGGAAATTACAGCTGATATACATTGCCAAGAAGTTTCTTTTCCTTGAATGTGCCAAACAAAAATCTCATCCTCTGAAAACTGGTTATGAGCCCATAAAAATCTATCCCTTCTCCTATCAAATTCTAATTTCATTTCACCTCTTTCTATCATCATAAATAAAGTGTTTTACGTCAAAAACTCGTGAATAAAGCTATTTGCTATATAAATTGCAAATAATTAATCATTTAACTAATGTGTTAAACTGCAAATAATTAAAAGGTAATTTTACCCTGTTGGCTTTGCAAATATTTCCTGTTAACCACAATTTAATGAACGCATACTGTATTTATCTTGCTAATTCTTCATATGTTGGGGATAAAGTGTTTTGAGTTATAAGTTGCAAATACTTCAAAAGGTGGTTTTGCACCCTCTTTTTCATTGCAAACAGTTCTTGATAACCAAAAAGTGAATGACTACTGTATTTATCTCGAAGATTCTTCCTTTATCATAAATAGAGTGTTTTACCATATTAATTGCAAATCAGTAATAAGCATTGCAACTTTGTGGTTGCCCACAATTTAAGGAATACATACAGTACTGTATTTGTCTTGCTTATTCTTCATTTATTTTGAATAAATTGTTTTCCTTTAATACCAGCAAAGAATTAATGGTTTTGTATGCTATTATGGTAGCATAAATATTTCTGGTTAGCTGTGAATAACCAATATATTTTCATCCAGTAGAATAATATTGGAAACTCATTATATGTGTGTTCATGCTTTCAGTTTTCCATTATTAACAGTGTGTCGTTTCTGTTTCTGCAATTGCAGTGTCCTCTATTCTACTCTGCCTGTGTGACAGAGGTAATTTTCGAGTTGAGGCCAAAGTCTTGGCATACGTCTGTGGTGCCGGGAAACGAAATCATGCTCACCACCTCTGGGATTCGAGGCAGCATTTCATAAAATTTAGTTAGAAAGTTTAATTCAATTCTTTTAAAGTCATTACATTTCCAAAATTAAAAGAAAGTTGAATTCTGAGTTTCATTTAACCGAGTAGTGGTATAACGGGTGGGGTGTTCAAGTGCAAATATCTGTCCTGTCTGTTTGTGAGCTCTTAACCAAGTTCAGTGCTTTGAGTCTCCTTAGTAAAACAGAATCTTAACACTCTCCATTCCCCCAATAAGATTGGCACCCGAACAGGAGCCCAAACAGACAGACTGATTGTGATAAATTCATTTTTAATTTGCTTTTTATCATTGCACATAAAACCCAATTACCAGTGGCTCGATTATTGAAATGAATGAATTATAGGCTGCACACGAAAATTTTATCGCTAGAGACGTTGCAGATCAGAAATTTTTTTTATTTTCAATCTTAATTATGGTAACTAATATTTTCTTGCTTCCCATGTTTTAAACAAAATTTCAGGAAATCTACATGATATTATGTGGTAACAGCCTTAAGAAATTTTGCATGACGAGAAGACGTGTTATTTAAAATTTCATTTATTTGTGTGATAAGATTGAGTTTTAAAGCATTCGTGTTTTAAATATCCGTTAAAGGGTGATACTTGTTAAGAATTGTTTATATTTCCTTGGGATTTAGGAATTTGGATAAAGAATATTGAGTATTTTTGCTTATAATTGTGTTTTATATTCAAGCATTGACTGCTCATAGATTGGGAAGAAAAACTTTGGTGTCATTTATTGAGCCAAGGCTAAGCCTGTCATGTGTCTGAGTTGTCACTTGAAAATAAATTTTGTCATTAGTAGTAGACATGTGTAATCTGGCTGCCTAGTAAGCCGTTAGCTTATCGTTGGTGTATTTTGCATAGGATCTGTGCCCTTTTGGCAACACTCCAAAATTTTATTTACGACATTTTATTTGTGGGTTCTGCCATATACGCGCTCATGCGCAGGCACGACCGCTATTCTTTACTTGTTTGTATTCTCTGGCACTGGGTGCTGGTCAGTAAAATTCGTTGTTGCTTATTCCTTTCATTTGCACCTTAACCACAGGTACTGCCACGTATTGCTGTTAAGCAGGCACGACTGCCATCCTGTATTACCAGTGTTTCATGCACTGTTTTGCAACATTTTGCTGCTGTTGCCCTTGACTGTGCTGCTCATTCCTTTCATTTGCACCATAACCGCAGGTACTGCCACGGATTGCTGTTAAGCAGGCACGACTGCCATCCTGTATTACCAGTGTTTCATGCACTGTCTTGCAACATTTTGCTGCTGTTGCACTTGATTATATTTTGAGTCACTTTTATGGTGAGGTTTTGAGATCCCTTTTACGTTTAAGTTTGAACTGTGGTGTTGATTTTTTTTGTTTTTCTCTTCTCGGTGTTGTGTGGTTCTTTCATTTTTTTCTACTATTGTAGAGATTTGATTTTTTATGGTTGGTTTTGGCACTTCGTTATTGACTGTTTAGGAAACCACCATGGAAACCAGGCAGTCACAGGAAACAAACATGGAAACCTTCGAAACATTTGATGAGGAGCGTTACCTGGACATAATGATTGCTATGGGTGAGAGATGTGGTTTTTCCCCAAGACAGAAGCTCTTCGAATGGGCTCATGAGAAGATGGTTGAATGCCGAGATAAGCTGGAGAAGAGAGCAAGTGATAAGGCACAAGCACAACGTTATGAGGCACAAGCACAACGTGAACATGAGCTTGCGCTTGCTCGGCTTCGAGCGGGAATTCTAGACAGTGGTCCTTCATCACGAAATAGATATTATAAGAACAGGAAGCACAAGGGCCCCTCACAGAACTCACATCATCCAGCACATCCTCCTCACACTCCTAAGCTTTATTACGGACATGCACCCACGTTCATTAGACGATACAGAACACAGGAAGAGATGGGAAAGATAAAAAACTTGTTGCAAGAGGCAAGAAGGTTAAATGATGAAAGAAATGAAGAAGAGAAGAAAAATTTTTGTTACAGAATACTTCCAGACAAAGGGGAGATAAAGAAGATAATGACAGAAGATCAGGGGATGGGGCCTCATTAAGATTGTTATACACAAATGCTGATGGATTAGCTGGTAAGGCAGTAGAATTAAAAGATAGGATTCACAACAGTAAGGCAGATATAGTAGCAATTACAGAGACTAAGTTGAGTGAGGACCTAAACAGTGTCACAGTTTTTCCTAAGGGCTTCAGAATACTAAGGGTTGAAAGATCTGAGAGGACTGGTGGAGGGATAGCACTGCTCATAAGTGAGAGGATTCAAGTTGAAGAAATAAACTTGGCTATAGAAAGTGAGTTCAGGGAATTTCTTGTTGCTCGCATAAATACTGGGTCAGAGAGCATTATAATAACTGTTGTATACAACCCACCAAGGAACCAAAATAGGCTTGAAACTTATGAGGAAAGTCATATAGGTACTATTGAAGTCATAAACTCAGTTGTTAACATGGCACGGGACAAAAAATGTAGGATTTTTATTATGTAAGACTTTAATCATAAAGAGATAGATTGGATAAATCTTGACCCACACAGTGGTGAGGACTCATTCGGGGCAAGATTCCTAGTTTGCGTACAAGAGAATTTCCTACACCAACATGTAATGGAACCAACAAGGGCCAGGGGAGGGGATGAGCCATCACTACTTGATCTAGTGTTCACAGATAATGTGTTGGATATTGAAAATATTGAGTATGAACCACCAATTGGAAAGAGTGACCACTGTGAGTTGTTGATGGAGTATATCATTGAAGATATTCTTCCTGAGAATAGAGGCACTGAGGACATGAGGAGGAACTATCCGAAAGGAGATTACATCAAAATGAATGAGCTTTTTGCAGTTATTGACTGGAGAACCTTATTTTACAACAAATCTGTACAAGAAATGTATGACATCTTTTGTGAGAAATATGGGAAGATAGTAGATTGCTGCATACCTGTCACCAAAGTAGGTGTAATTCATGCCAGAGAGAAATGGTTCGATAATGGGTATAAAAGAGCTAAGGAGTGGAGAGACAAATGCTGGAAAAGGTATAGGAGGAGAAAAAACATAAATGCCTGGCAAACCTACAAAAGAGCAAGAAATGACTACCTAAGTAAAAGGAGAGAGGCAGAGAGAGATTATGAGAGGGACATCACCAGGAAGGCTAAAGAAAATCCCAAGCTTTTCCACAGCTTTATCAGAGGAAAACTGAAGGTAAAAGAACAGGTTTTAAGGCTAAAGAGAGCGGATGGAAGCATCACTGAGACGGATGAAGAGATCTGCAAAGAATTGAACAAGGAGTTTCAGTCAGTATTTACAGTAGAAAATACCCCACCCCCTCAAATTGCAGTGATAGAAGCTCAAGGGCCGGTATTAGAGAACATCAACCTTACAGCCACAGAGGTATGCAAAGCGCTGATGGATTTAGAAGTTCATAAAGCTACAGGTCCTGATGACATATCCCCTCATGTGCTTAAAAAATGCGCAAACACAATATCAGTGGCACTAAGTATCATATTTAAGGAGTCACTGGAGTCGGGGGAGATTCCAAGATGCTGGAAACAAGCAAATGTGATACCTATCTTCAAAAAGGGAAGGAGGGATACGGCTCTGAACTATAGACCAGTTTCCTTGACCAGCATAGTTTGCAAAGTTATGGAGAAACTACTAAGGAAACATATCTCTCTTCACTTGGAATCCTTCAACATTTTGTCAGTGAGGCAACATGGCTTCAGAGAAGGTAGATCAACAGTAACAAACTTATTAGAATTTTATGATGAGGTAAGCCAAATCTTACAGGGAAGAGAGGGCTGGGCAGATTGCATATTCCTAGACTTCCAGAAAGCGTTTGACACTGTTCCACATTGGAGACTTATTAGGAAGCTGCACTCAATGGCTAGAATAGGTGGAAATGTTTTGGAATGGATAAAAACTTACTTAGAAGGAAGGGAACAGAGGGTTAGAGTAAGACACTCAGTGTCTGAATGGAGAAGAGTTAGTACTGGAGTTCCACAGGGTTCAGTTTTAGGGCCACTTTTGTTCCTTGTATATGTAAATGACCTACCAGAGTCTGTAAATTCATTCATGAATATGTTTGCAGATGATGCAAAGATTGTGAAGAAAGTAAAAAACGAGAACAATGGTAGAGAACTTCAGGAGGATCTAAATAATCTGCATGAGTGGTCAGAAAAGTGGCTAATGAAATTCAATACTTCAAAATGTAAGGTAATGAGAATGGGTACAAGTGCAAGAAGGCCCAAGCTTGACTACTCGGTGGCTGGAGTACAACTTCAAGAGACAGAAAATGAGAGAGACCTAGGAGTAAACATACTGGCAGATTTGTCTCCAGAAATACATATAAATGGCATAGTAAGGGCAGCATATGCATTCTTATCAAATGTAAGGGTAGCCTTCAGGCACATGGACAAGGAAATGTTCAGAAATATTTATGTAACCTATGTGAGGCCAAAACTCGAATATGCAGCCCCCTTTTGGAATCCGCACTTGAAAAAGCACATAGCTAAGCTTGAAAAAGTTCAAAGACATGCCACGAAACTGGTGCCAGAAATACACAATCTCAGTTATGATGAGAGGCTGAGGGAATTAGACTTACCATCACTCGAAGCTAGAAGAGTAAGGGGGGATATGGTGACGGTCTTTAAATTCCTTCATGGTTATGATAGAGTGGATAGGGATCGATATTTTGATATGGCTGGCTCTAGAACTAGAGGTCATAGTTTGAAGCTTCGTAAGAAAACTTCTTTGCAGGATGTAAGGAAATACTTTTTCAGTGTAAGAGTAGTTGATAATTGGAATTCGCTAAGCGAGGAGGTTGTTAATGCTATCTCAATCCATAGTTTTAAGGACAGGTATGATAAGTATCACTAAGTCTAAAATGGAACCGATGAGGAGACGGGAAGATACGAGCTTTGGGCTCTTTCCCATAAACACAATTAGGTAATCACTCAAGAAGGATGAATCTGTAAAACATAAGCCTCAGCAGTTCAGAGGCAAGGGCCATTACTCTGCTCCACCTTCCCAGGGTTATCAGCCAAACTCTAAGAGCCACCACGCTCCCTCACACAGCGGCGGCCCGCATAGCAGTCCAGCCACGCACTTGGCCCATGCTGTAGAAATAAGACCAGAAAGGGCCAATGAGGATAACGCCGAGGAACCACCACACAAACTTGCCAATGTCGAATTCATCGAGCATGATGATCTGGAAATGATCCCCAAATGCCTAGAAACCATAAATGGTGTGGAAGCTGAGATAGCCCTTGACACAGGGGCCAATGGCATACTTGTTGATAAGAGATTCGTCAGGGATGAAGATTTTACCAGCAAAGTCGTTCGTGTGCGGGTTGCTGAAGGAACACCCCAAATACGACGCTGCTGTGTCATTAACCTGGATTACAAATACTACAAGGGAAAAGCCCCAGCTGTGGCAAAGATTGGGCTTATGTACCTTGTCTTGCTGGGTCGTGCACTGAACCTAGTTCCTATTTTCCATGCCGACCTCTACCATAAGGACATTTTTCATTATAACTTCCCTCGGGGGAAGTCACATGAAGCCATTTCAGCAGCAACTCCTGGCCTTGATGCCAAGAATTTGGACGATTCTCCGACTGACTCCGTTGAGTCTGCTGCAGTTAGTAAACGTAATGTGGAACGCGGAGAGTTTGCCCCTCCTTTACCAGATGATGCACCTCTAGAACCATTGAAGTCCCATCCAGACTTTACCAAATTGCAGCAAGACTGCCCCAGCCTCAAACGCTGGATGCAGCAGGCCACCGAGGGAAGGTCCTTCACAGTGAGAGGAGGCCAGATCACTTACGCCCTTGAAGATGGAGTACTTCGTAGGCATGTGACTAAAGATGTCCACACCTTTAAACAGTTGGTGGTGCCCGCTTCGTTGCGCCGCCAGGCCATGTATATGGCACACCATTTACCTCTGGGTGGACACAGAGGCAAAGCAAAAACTCAGCACGTCCTTCAGAAGACTTTTGCATGGCCAAACATGTACGCCGAGGTAGACAGATATGTAGGATCCTGCCCTGTGTGTCAATCCACCTCAACAGCACCGGTACCAAAAGTTCTCATGGGGATAACTAAGCTCTCAATGGAGCCATTTTCCAAGGTTGCTATTGATATATTAGGTCCTAGTAATCCAGCTTCGTCCATGGGGAAACAGTTCCTCCTGGTGTATGTTGACCTGGCAACAAGGTACCCAGATGCAGTGCCACTGTCTTCTATCATGACTGAAGCAGTCGCTCATGCCCTATTTGAAATCTGCTCCAGGGTTGGCTTTCCTGAGCAGGTCACTTCTTACAATGGAAGTCAGTTTACAAGTAGGCACTTTGAGGCTTTCTGTAACCTTTTAGAAATGAAGCACATTCGTACGAGTGTCTATCATGCCCAATCAAATGGAGCATGCGAACGCTATAATGGGACATTGAAGCAATGTTTGCGTAAGCTAGTGATAGATATACCTAGGCAGTGGAACAAGTACGTCCCTGCTGCACTTTTCTCCTTCAGAGACACGCCCCACGACACTACTGGATACTCGCCTTTCGAGCTGATTTATGGTCATAAGGTCAGAGGCCCAGTAGAATTCTTGGCAGAATGTTGGGATTCACCTACCATCGAAGATGACGATAGGGACATCCATGAGTATATTTTGAAGTTTTCGTCTCACCTCAAAAAGGCTTGGAAAACCGCACAATTAGCCATTAAGGGTCACCAGCAGACTGCCAAGCTCCTCTTTGACAAGCGTACCCGGCGTCGTGCCATGACACCCGAAGATCGAGCTCTGTTACTTCTCCCAACAGATACTCGCAAGCTAATGCTATGCTGGAAAGGACCGTGCACTGTGGTACACCGGGTGACCCCTGACAATTATGTGCTAAATGTTGATGGCAATAACCGGAAATACCACATAAACCAGCTGAAGCTTTATTGTGAGGACCCGGAGGCCCACAGGGATCCTGCGCTGGCGCTCCCAGCAACCCCTATAGATGCCCTCAAGCATCAACAGAACCTTCGAGGCTGCAGCAACACAGGTGCTCCATTATAGCTACCCCTTATCTCCTATATTGGAATACTCCACCCTTGCAGTGGAGACAGACTTACGGGAGTGGAGTTTTTCTGAAGAAGCCCCTCTGGCCGCAGCCACCGCCCTTGCAATTGAAGACATAAGCTTAGCTTTTGATGATGGTAAGGATCCTGCCATTCCCACACACCGAAAAGAAAGTGTGAGTAATTGCATTATTAACTCTAGACTGCAACCAAGTCAACGGGAACAACTGAACAAGCTATTAGAGGACTATGAGAACGTCTTCAACGACCTCCCAGGCATTACCGCTACCTTTGAGCATCATGTCAGTTTGACTGACCCAGAGCCATTTCGGCATTCCTATGGTCTTCCCCACCAGCTGTCCGTACGGCTGAAGGAGGATCTTGACACTTGGGTCCACTTCGGAATAGTTGAAAAGAGCATTTCGCCTTGGTGTTCGCCGTTACTGGCAGTGCGTAAGCGAGATGGCAGTCACAGGTTCTGCCTTGACTGTCGTAAGCTTATCTCCCGTACCATCTTTGATGGAGAGCCCATTGCTGACGCCGAGCATATTTTCTCGTTGCTCTCCCAAGCCCGTTACCTGTCTAATATGGTCTATACCAGTTCAGGGTCATGCCTTTTGGTATGGTAAATGCCCCTGGCTGCTTCAGCAGACTCATGAGGATAGTACTACAGGATCTCGACAATGTTTCATGCTTTATAGACGACATCCTGGTGCATTCTCAGGATTGGTCATCGCACCTCGAGACTCTCCGCAGAGTTCTCACTCGTCTAAACCAGCATGGACTTCATTTAATGCCTTCCAAATGTGAGACTGGCTTCACACAATTGCAGTATCTCGGCCACGTGGTTGGAGAAGGAGTTATGTCTCCTTTACATGACAGGGTACAAGCTATTAAGGATATGGAGAAACCTGCTACTGTCACTCAACTGAGATCATTCCTGGGTAGTGTCGGCAACTACCAACGGTTCATTCCACACTTTAATACTATCGCTGCCCCTTTGCAGCAAATGACCTCCTCAAAGCAAGGTAAAACCTCCCCTGTCCAAAGGACAGATGAAGCGGAGAGAGCATTTTTCAAGCTCCGAGAAGCATTGGCAGGTGAGCCAGTATTACAACTGGTAAACCCTGATTTTCCATTTATCTTGCAGACCGACGCCTCAGACGAAGGCCTGGGTGCAGTGCTCTTGCAAGCCCGATCAGACAACTCAGCAGAAGTAGCTCCAGTGCGATATGCAAGCCGCAGGCTTCGCCCTGCAGAGCGAAATTACTCCACCGTGGAGAAGGAAGCTCTAGCTGCATATTGGGCCATAAAGAAATTTGAAGTCCATCTGTATGGCCAACATTTTACACTGAGAACCGACCACCGACCTCTCCTATATTTACAGACTGCAGACAAGCTAAATCCTTGCCTGAAAAGGTGGTCACTTTACTTGAATCTTTTCAAACTCACTGCCCAACATGTTCATGGCAAGGACAATGACCTTGCTGATCTACTAAGTCGACAGTCGTTACCCTCAAATGAGGAAGCTAGTGCTGTTAGCCTCAGTTTGACTAGTCAGTAAAGATTACTTCTGATGTGTTGTTTATTTTTTATGTTTATCTTTTATGTCTTTAATACTGTACTGTACTTGTTTATTTTAGCATACAAACGTAATTCCTAATGAAAGACGAAAAAGATGAAGAATAATTCTTTGATCGTAGTTTTATATTTCCCTTTCTGCGACTCTGAAAGCCAGAACATGGTGGAAACATATTAGTTTAGTGATGAATAGCTGAAACTGTTTTAAATCCAATCGCCAATGTTAATGACGACTTGGTTCAAATTTTCCATTTGCGTATACTATATTTTTTTTATATATTATTTTATTGTCTTATTGCATGTGAAGCATTCTTAATCTTAAACATTGATATTCACTGATATCTAATTGTGATTTTAATTTTCTTTAAATTTGAATTTTATCACATTTCTTTTATGTTTTGCATGTCATTTAATGTTTTGTTATAAGACTTGTTCACTTTTCCTAATAATATGATATGTTCCAGTGGTGGATCCTGTGACAGAGTGTTTCGCTCAATGTCAACAGAGGCTGTTAGATGCCTTATCAAATAAATTAGTAACATAACTGTTATTTTCTAACTAAAAAAAAATAATTCCCTTTAACATAACTGTTATTTTCTAACTAAAAAAATTAATTCCCACTTCTTGACTTTCGCAGATTATGATTATTTGCAATTTGTATTTTAGCTTATAGCTAATTGTAGATATAGCTTATTTACTCTTCTTGTACGTGTAGAAGTATAGCCCCGATATAGAGGCTGCTCCTATTTTTCTGTCTGCTACGAGCCAAGAAAATTATGAGAGAGAAAAAAGAACCAGTAACCTAACTTTTCATTATTATTCTCGTTTTATTTTATTTGCTTCCACTTGTTGCACCTAAAAATACTGTCTCTCCCTTGCATCTCTGCTATAATTGCCTGCCAGGGACCACCACTAAAGTAGTCCTTAAAATGATATCAGAGCCAATTACTGCTCTAGAAATGTATCCTACAGATGAACTCACCAGGAGGAACAAGGAGACGCTCTTTTGGCGCCGAGACTGCCCAGAGGCAACATCTCGCCTGGGTAGTCTAAGTTTATTTCAAATCTTAATTACGTGGCATCTTCACAGGAATTCATCTAGCACAACAAGGTGAGGGATAGTGTATGATAAAGCTCGTGGGTAAAGCAAATTGGTTTATTTTCGAGAATTAGTTACATTCGTTACTGGATAAATCTTATGGATTTATATTCTCTGATTTCCTT
>JAXCGZ010014319.1:0-26932 GCA_037179515.1 Halocaridina rubra | reverse complement strand
AACTCTTGCAGCAAAATTCTGGAGCCTTTTCACTCGTAACATCTGGGTCTTAGTCGTGGAACCCCAAACACTCAGACAGTAGTTGAGAATACTTAAAATTAATGTTTGTACTACAATTACCCTACAATCAGGCTCGAATCTTTCATAGACTCTGTTCAAGTAAATAAGGGTCCCGTTCACTTTTTTATGTAGTTCATCGATATGAAAATTAAATGTCATGGTACTGTCCATAATAACTCCTAGATTTTTAACCTTATTAGATGGGAAGAGTGAAACATTGTTGAAATTTATACTGATGTTCTCAGGAATGCGGGACAGGTATTGATTTGATCCAAAAATAACAAATTTAGTTTTATTTTCGTTCAGTAAAAGACCATTACTGTTAAAATAACTTTTGGCACAGTTTAATATATCTTCAGCCCTTTTTAAGATTTCAGGAATTCTATCAATGTCACCAGTAAGCATAATCTGGGTGTCATCAGCATACATAACAAGTAGGCAATCTCTTATAAATTGAGGTAAATCATTAACATATATTAGGAAAAGCAGAGGACCCAAAATTGAACCCTGAGGAACTCCAAAACTGATATCTAGAGAGGAAGAGAGAGTCGAGCCCATTCGAACTGATTGAATTCGATCTTTCAGATAATTTTCGAACCAAAATGAGTCAACATGAACTTTGGAAAGTTTTCTCATTAGAATTTGATGGTGTACACTGTCAAATGCTTTAGACAAATCTAACAATAATAAAAGTGATATTTTCTTATTTTCAATATTACTATAAATTTTATCAGTAATTTTAAGTAGGGCCGTCTCGGTCGAAAGTTTAGGCCGAAAACCGTGTTGTTCTTCACATAATAGACAATTTGATTCAAGGAAATTTATTAACTGGGTGGCAACTACCTTCTCAAGTATTTTAGACAGAATGCTGAGAAGAGAGATTGGCCTATAATTTTCAACATTATTAGTATCTCCACTCTTAAAAACGGGGATGATATAGGGATGCTTCCAGAGGTTAGGATAAATGCCTGTAACAATGGATGTATTAACAATGACTAAAATGAAAAATACTGTAACTGGCAATGAGTCAATTAGGAAGCGAAGTTGTATCCCATCGGAACCACAAGAGTTTGTTGGTTTGAGGTTCTTTATGATAAGAATAAGTGTGACTAAATCGATTGGGTGCGGTCTAAAATTATTGAATTAACTCTTGTTCATTCAACTAAAACTACATCATTTACTGTAAAAATAATGGTTTAATTACAAATTCGTAATAAAAATAATAATAATAATAATAATAATAATAATAATAATAATAATAATAATAATAATAATAATAATAATAATAATCTCTACAATCATCATCAAAGGAAAATTATTGTTGCCAATAATAATAATAATAATAATAATAATAATAATAATAAGATCTAAGGAGAATTTTTGGAATAGACATCATGAAAGTAATGCAGAGGTATATGAAAACCCAGCAAAAAATTGGATATTCATTACACATCTTTTATAATGCCTTCACATCTGAGAGCTTATTACACTCTCCATCTCTGTTTCTCTTTACAGCCAGATAAAGACTGTTTTATATTATAATTTTTTGGCCCGTTCTGGTGTCATAATCATTTATAAAAAAAAATAAAAAAATAAAAAATTATTATTATTATTTTTTTTTAGGTGTTTCTATTTCGCGGAAATTCACCTATCGCAGCCGGTCCCCGAACCGAACCCCCACAATAAACAAGGGGTTACTGTGTGTGTGTATATATATATATATATATATATATATATATATATATATATATATATATATATATATATATATATATATATATATATATATATATATATATATATATATATATATACAGGTATACCTCGGCTTAGGTCGTTTCGAGTTAAGTCGTTCTCGATTATACGTCGGTTTTCAAAAGAATATATGGAAAAATAAAAAAATAAATAAATAAAGTTTACGTCATTATAATCAACTTTACGTCTGTCCGATACAAATATTGGAATCATAATATCACTAAAAAACCATTAAAAGCACATGAAATCATGTTACTGTACAATAAATAAAAACAAAAGCACATAAAATTATGTTATTGTACAATAAATAAGAATAAAAGCATATAAAATCTTATTAAAATACGTACAGTAGTTCCAATATCTACCATTAGGCGTCGTCACTCGTCATAATAATAATAATAATAATAATAATAATAATAATAATAATAATAATAATAATATTAATATAATAATAATAATAATAATAATAATACGAATAAGAATAAGAATACGAATATGAATACAAATAAGAATAAGAATAAAAATGCAGCAGGCATTTGCATATATCGAAAAGAACTTTCTTTGTTCGAGGCATATGGATCCCAATGCTATAAATAAAAACAAAAGTACATAAAATCATGTTATTGTACAATAAATAAGAATAAAAGCATTTAAATATCTTACTAAAATACGTACAGTACAGTAGTTCCAATATCTACCGTTAGGCGTCGTCACTCGTCATAATAATAATAGTAATAATAATAATAACAATAATAATAATAATGATAATAATAATAATAAGAATAAGAATAAGAATACGAATACGAATAAGAATTCAAATACGAATAAGAATAAGATTAAGAATGCAGCAGGCATTTGCATTTATCGAAAAGAACCTTCTTTGTTCGAGGATATGGATCCCAGTACTATAAATAAAAACAAAAGCACATAAAATCATGTTATTGTACAATAAATAAGAATAAAAGCATTTAAATATCTTATTAAAATACGTGCAGTAGTTCCAATATCTACCGTTAGGCGTTGTCACTCGTCATAATAATAATAGTAATAATAATAATATAATAATAATAATAATAATAATAATAATAATAATATAATAATAATTAATAATAATAATACGAATAAGAATACGAATACGAATAACAATGAGAATGCAGCAGGCATTTGCATTTATCGAAAAGGACTTTCTTTGTTCGAGGATATGGATCCCAATGCTATAAATAAAAACAAATGCACATAAAATCATGTTATTGTACAATAAATAAGAATAAAAGCATATAAATATCTTATTAAAATACGTACAATAGTTCCAATATCTACCATTAGGCATCGTCACTCGTCATTCCCGCGAAACCGCTATTGTTTTGAATTGATATTATGTAGAAAATTGACAAAAAGCATTAAGAACAAACAGCAAACATATTTTTAATACAATATTGTCAGGGAAATAGCGTGTGCGGGCGCATCAGCTGGTACGGAAGTGTGACAAAAAGTATGCATCCTCGTCCTCACTGCCACCATCAGTGTTGCCAGAATACATAACTGAGAGAAATGATAAATATAAAAAACATACATGTAAGCTGGTAAATTATTTCAAGTATCTTGAAGATGAAGTACATTTTTATTAAAATTACAGTACTACCATCTAGTAATTAATATATATCTTAAAATGTACCATATATTTGAAAATAAAAACATCCACTTTATCTGGCAACACTGGCCCCCATGCTAAGCCTGTTGCCAACGGCATAATAGAGTTCATTAATTTGCTTACTGTACATAAATATAAAAATAAAGATACTACCTGCCCAACATGTGAACAATGTGAAGAAAGCCTAGAACATTTTCTACTATTTTGTGAAGCATATGCACAAATAAGAACAGAATTTAGTTTTTTAGCACAACCATATATAGAAAAAAAAATTGAAATAATTGCTAATTTATTATTTAGATATTGTAGTGAAAAAGATGTCAAAGAAAGAAAAAATTTATAAAAAGAATTTGTAGAAAAAGAAATCATATAATAAAAACCGCACAAACAATTTAGCAGGGCAAAACCAAGACTTGGGAGCCATTGCAAAAGGCATATCCCACCCAACTATACTACTACTACAGTAAATCTGTGTATCTAGGCTAGCCTAGAGACAAGCTAATTCGATTTAAGTCATTTTTCGACTTAAGTCATCTCTCCTGGAACCAATTAACGACGTCAGGAGGTATACCTGTATATATATATATATATATATATATATATATATATATATATATATATATATATATATATATATATATATATATATATATATATATATATATATATATATATATATATATATATATATATATATATATATATATATACAGTAATCCCTCGCTATATCGCGGTTCACCTATCGCGAATTCACTGCATCGCGTTTTTTCTATTTTTGGCGAGCTTTTTTTTTTCTGGGGTATATGCTAAAATATTAAAAACAAAAATTTTCAGTATTTCATTATTTTATTGAAAACAAACATTTTCATTATTTTATTGATACAAAAATGTATTTCCAAGGCTAAGAATAATAAAACAGTAAGAAATAGTAAAAAAAAAAAACATAAATCTAAACATGTAACTCTGCACCATAGAAAGTACGATACCAGTATCAGGGTTTCGGAAAACCCAAAGGGTCACACCTACGTGAGCTAGTATATATTAAAATTTCCAGTAGCTTCATTATTTTATTGATAAAAAAATTTATTTCTTAGCCTAGGAATAATAAAACAGTAAAAATCATAAATAATCACAGTATTACACCATGTAAAATACGATACCGGTATCAGCGTTTCGGAAAACCAAAAGGGTCGCACCTACATGAGCAAGTACATATTGAAATTTTAATTATTTTATTGATAAAACAAGTATTTCCTAGCCTAAGAATAATAAAATAGTAAAAAATAGTAAAAAACATAAATTTAAACATATACACTCACAGTATTGCGCCATGTGAAATACTGTACGATAGCGTACACTGTACTGGCGTCTTGGAAAACGCAAAGGCTCGCACCTACGTGAGATAGTTCATGAAATGCTATTGGCTGAAAGGGTGGGAGATGCGATTCACAGAATTGTTTTCCTGTATGTTCTGTATCATGGGGTCTGATTGGCGTTTTGATTGAAGTTTGGTTCTCCCACCATCTTGCATTGTCTCGCCTCACTCGTTCAGTCTAACTGACATGTACGCAATTCGTGTTATGCTTCAGGGGTTGGGTTCTTTCGATAACAGTCTCCTATGCCTCAAAAGGTCCCTCTTTAATTTCAAGCAGCTCTTGCAGATCTTCTTTAACGTGTGATTTACAAGAGATTTCCTCTACTGGGGGAGCATCAGTATCATTTCCTTTGCCTTAACAGACTCCTCTTTAATTTCAAGCGGCTTCTGTAGTTCTTCTTTAACGTCTGATTTACAAGAGATTTCCTCTACTGGGGGAGCATCAGTATCGTTTCCTTTGCCTCAACAGACTCTTCTTTAATTCAAGCAGCTTCTGCATATCTTCTTTAACGTGTGATTTAAAAGAGATTTCCTCTACTGGGGGAGCATTAGTGTCATTTTCACAGTTTTCAATGCCATCCACCTCCATCATAGAAGGAGAAGGAACACAATTGGTTTCTGAAGACTGACCTGAATTGAGACCAGTTTGTACAAAGTCCAAAGTATACTGTATTTCAAAACATCACAGATAGGATACTTGGCCTCTCCACTTCCATATTTTTCATAATGATCAAGGGTTTATCTATGTACTGCATATTCAATTCACTTTGTAACTGAGCCACGAGGAAATCGAAGAACCTGGCCTTACACTCGAACGTCTGGCAGCCCTGTATGACCACGTGAAAGCACTCCAACAACTCTCAAAAGAACATGATGATAATATGGTTCGTTTGGTGACCTTCTGCAACCTTCTCGACGATGCCATGTCATTACCACCTCATTCACGGTAAGTTTACCTATCAATTTCATATAAATTTACGCTTGCACGCTGTAATTAATAAAGTAAAGGGTGGTTTGTTAACAGGACAGGGAGGGTTTGTACAGTAAACGGAAAAACAAATGTAAAATACCTATGTACATATAGGGTGATCCTACTTCGCGGAAATTCAACTATCGCGGTCGGTCCCAGAACCGAACCCCCGCGATAAACGAGGGATCACTGTATATATATATATGTATGTATGTATGTGATTACCTAATTGTGATTACCTAATCGTATTTACGGGAAAGAGCCCAAAGCTCGTATCTTCCCGTCTCCTGATCGGTTCCATTTTATACTTAGTGATACTTATCATACCTGTCCTTAAAACTACCTCCTCGCTTAGCCAATTCCAATTATCAACTACTCTTACACTGAAAAAGTATTTCCTTACATCCTGCAAAGTTGTTTTCTTACGAAGCTTCAAACTATGACCTCTAGTTCAAGAGCCAGCCATATCAAAATATCGATCCCTATCCACTCTATCATAACCATGAAGGAATTTAAAGACTGTCACCATATCCCCCCTCAATCTTCTAGCTTCGAGTGATGGTAAGTCTAATTCCCTCAGCCTCTCATCATAACTGAGATTGCGTATTTCTGGCACCAGTTTCGTGGCATGTCTTTGAACTTTTTCAAGCTTAGTTATGTGCTTTTTCAAGTGTGGATTCCAAAAGGGGGCTGCATATTCGAGTTTTGGCCTCATATAGGTTACATAAGTATTTCTGAACATTTCCTTGTCCATGTGCCTGAAGGCTACCCGTACATTTGATAAGAATGCATATGCTGCCATTACTATGCCATTTATATGTATTTCTGGAGACAAATCTGCCAGTATGTTTACTCCTAGATCTCTCTCATTTTCTGTCTCTTGAAGTTGTATGTATGTATGTATGTATGTATGTATGTACGTACGTACGTATGTATGCACATACATACATACATACATACATACATACATATATATATATATATATATATATATATATATATATATATATATATATATATATATATATATATATATATATATATATATATATATATATATATATATATATATTATATAAATCGGTTAAGCGGGACACACCCACACGCACACATACACACACATTGACACTGTTCCACATGGGAGACTTATTAGGAAGCTGCAATCAATGGCTAGAATAGGTGGAAATATTTTGGAATGGATAAAAACTTACTTAGAAGGAAGGGAAGAGAGGGTTAGAGCAAGACACTCAGTGTCTGAATGGAGAAGAGTTAGTAGTGGAGTTCCACAGGGTTCAGTTTTAGGGCCACTTTTGTTCCTTGTATATGTAAATGACCTACCAGAGTCTGTAAATTCATTCATGAATATGTTTGCAGATGATACAAAGATTGTGAAGAAAGTAAAAAACGAGAACAATGGTAGAGAACTTCAGGAGGATCTAAATAATCTGCATGAGTGGTCAGAAAAGTGGCTAATGAAATTTAATACTTCAAATTGTAAGGTAATGAGAATGGGTACAAGTGCAAGAAGGCCCAAGCTTGACTACTCGGTGGCTGGAGTACAACTTCAAGAGACAGAAAATGAGAGAGATCTAGGAGTAAACATACTGGCAGATTTGTCTCCAGAAATACATATAAATGGCATAGTAAGGGCAGCATATGCATTCTTATCAAATGTAAGGGTAGCCTTCAGGCACATGGACAAGGAAATGTTCAGAAATATTTATGTAACCTATGTGAGGCCAAAACTAGAATATGCAGCCCCCTTTTGGAATCCACACTTGAAAAAGCACATAGCTAAGCTTGAAAAAGTTCAAAGACATGCCACGAAACTGGTGCCAGAAATACGCAATCTCAGTTATGATGAGAGGCTGAGGGAATTAGACTTACCATCACTCGAAGCTAGAAGAGTGAGGGGGGATATGGTGACAGTCTTTAAATTCCTTCATGGTTATGATAGAGTGGATAGGGATCGATATTTTGATATGGCTGGCTCTAGAACTAGAGGTCATAGTTTGAAGCTTCGTAAGAAAACTTCTTTGCAGGATGTAAGAAAATACTTTTTCAGTGTAAGAGTAGTTGATAATTGGAATTCGCTAAGCGAGGAGGTAGTTAATGCTATCTCAATCCATAGTTTTAAGGACAGGTATGATAAGTATCACTAAGTCTAAAATGGAACCGATCAGGAGACGGGAAGATACGAGCTTTGGGCTCTTTCCCGTAAACACAATTAGGTAATCACAATTAGGTAATCACATTGACAAGGAAATGTTCAGAAATATTTATGTAACCTATGTGAGGTCAAAACTCGAATATGCAGCCCCCTTTTGGAAACCGCACTAGAAAAAGCACATAGCTAAGCTTGAAAAAGTTCAAAGACATGCCACGAAACTGGTGCCAGAAATACGCAATCTCAGTTATGATGAGAGGCTGAGGGAATTAGACTTACCATCACTCGAAGCTAGAAGAGTGAGGGGGGATATGGTGACAGTCTTTAAATTCCTTCATGGTTATGATAGAGTGGATAGGGATCGATATTTTGATATGGCTGGCTCTAGAACTAGAGGTCATAGTTTGAAGCTTCGTAAGAAAAGTTCTTTGCAGGATGTAAGGAAATACTTTTTCAGTGTAAGAGTAGTTGATAATTGGAATTTGCTAAGTGAGGAGGTAGTTAATGCTATCTCAATCCATAGTTGTAAGGACAGGTATGATAAGTATCACTAAGTCTAAAATGGAACCGATCAGGAGATGGGAAGATACGAGCTTTGAGCTCTTTCCCGTAAACACAATTAGGTAATCACAAACACACGTACATACAAACATACACACATACACCGTGTGACGACGCCGATCGTCTACCCCAACACCATAACCCCCAACAATTCCCTCCACATTCTCTCTCTCTCTCTCTCTCTCTCTCTCTCTCTCTCTCTCTGGACAGCTGTGGATGCTGGACTCTCCTTTCAAAGACAGCCCACCCCTGACCACCTGCACCAATATCAGTTAGCGAGGGATGATCTGGTTGCCCTGCAGAAGTGTGTGCACACGGAGTATTGGCAGAAATTTACGGATAGTATTAACCATCAGACTAGCGCTGGGACTATGTGGCATCTTATAAGGAAGGCTGTCAAGAAGAAACCCACCTGTGCTCTACACCACAGTCCACTTGAGTACGCTCAGGACCTCATTACTACCTGGTCAGCACAGTCACAAACTTGCAACCTTCCCGGGAACGTTCAAGAGGCACTCTCCACCCACCGCAGTGTTCGTAACCTCCGCCTAATGGGTGCATTACTACAGACGGATGAAGAGGATGACATCCCATTCACAGAGGATGAACTACGACGTGCTCTTGCTAGGATTAAGGCTACTGCCCCTGGGGAGGATGGTCTTACATATCAAGTTCTCCGTCTTCTTCAGAAAGTTCCTGGTAACCCCCTACTGCGGCTCTTCAATCTTTGCTTTTGCTTGGGGCATGTGCCCTCTGCCTGGACCAGAAGCACTATTATTTCCCTACCAAAACCTGGAACCGACAAATTTAGGCCTATCTCCCTCACCTCCTGCTTCAGCAAAGTGTTTGAACGCATCCTTCTTGCCCGGCTCATGCACCGTCTACAGGATAAACTCTCCCCCAGTCTTTATGGTTTCCTCCCACAACGGAGCACACATCACTGCCTCGCTGAACTCTACACCCGTCTTTCTCCCACCAGTGTGGTCGCCTTCCTGGACCTCAAATCTGCCTTCGATATAGCCAACAAGGAAATTATTCTTGACCAGCTGGTGGACTTTGGAGTTCGGGGGAACATACTGAAATGGATACAGGGATATCTCTGCAACAGAACATCAAGTGTCCTTTTTAAAGGGTCGTATAGCTCCTATGAACGGTTTGAACTGGGTACTCCTCAGGGGGGTGTGCTAAGTCCTTTCCTATTCAATATCCTTATGCATCGTCTACTCTCCCTCCTTCCTGTCATCCCCGGTACTACAGTTACCTGCTATGCGGACGACATATGCATCCACACGACCTCAACTCACGACCTTCAGCACATGCTCCATGACTTTTACGTGTCTGCTACCTCCTGTGGCCTTATTATCTCCCCAGAAAAAAGCAGGATTTTTACTTCACGCAACTGCAGAGCACTGCCCGCATTCACCATGGGTGGTAATGTCATCCCTCACTGCACACAGTACACGTATTTAGGTGCACCAGTCCGGATCACCCCAGCTATACCTGCTCGTCAACGAATTCATCCCTTTGTGTAGAGCCTTCTTGACCGTCTGGAGCCCCGCTTTGCACCTGTCAAGTGGCTTGCCAACAATGCTGCAGGAGTCTCCATCCCAGTGGCGAGGACCCTCTACATCCTACTACTTCGGTCAGTGGTTGACTATCTGTCTCCTGCCTTGTGTCAACTTCCTAAACCAGCTCTCGAGCCACTTGAAAAGTTCCAGAATCGAGTCATGAGATTTATCTTGGGATGTTCTCTCTCTACCCGGATTGTGAGTATGCAGTTGGAGCTCAACTTACCCCCACTTGTGGAGAGGATTTATGCCAATGTGTCCTATTTTACTGTTAAGTGTCTTCACTACCCCTTTCTTGCTCCGTACTTCTCTGCTGTCATGAGGACGTCCCTTGATCCAGACGCACCCAGGCTCCCACTTCGAGCAGGAGGTCATAACCTTATCAGGGTGGTGAGTGACATTCTCCGTGGCCTTGACATCGACCTGCCAGTGCAGGCGGCTGTCCCAGATTTACCACCCTGGCGTGTCCCCCTCCCCGCTGTCACATATACACCGACCTCGAAGGATGTCTATCCCCCCTTGCAGAGACAGTTAGCTCTGGAGACTATCGCTGATGTATCCACGTCTGTCCCTGCAGCACACCACGTCTATGTTGATGGTTCTGTGCAAGCAGATGGGAGGGCGGCATGTGCTGTGTTTTCCCCCACCATGGAGCCGCCTGTGCCGGCTGATTCATGGATTGGCCGTAGACTACCCACCTCGTCGAGCTCCACCTACTGTGAACTGAATGCCATCTTGGATGCCGTGACTCTCCTTGTTCGACGACGAGTGAATGGGGTAATAATTTGTGACTCCCAATCGGCCCTACAAGCCCTATCCTCGCCAAGACCTATCTGTGGCCGTGCTGTGGGAGATATACTATGTCGCCTCGCAGCCGCTCGGGATGCTTCTCTTGTTGTGTCATTTGTGTGGACTCCATCCCACATTGGGCTGACTGGCAACGACACAGTGGATCGTCTTGCCAAGGTGGCCTGTATGCTGGATGGGCATGCTGTGGACGCTGAGCCCTCCCTCCGATGCCTACGTAACATCATCTACTCAGCTGGGTTTGCCATGACGGTCCAGCGCAGGGACACGGAGAGGGCCAACAGTGTGTCCATACAGCACCATGATCACTTCCTTCACAGTCGCTACAAGTATCGCAGACGCGGGTTAATGGTGCGGAAAAACAATGCAGTTAGTGCTCGACTCAGAATGGGGTATCGGCCTTTATGGCAGGTCTCCCAGACTCTAGATATGCCACAGTACACCTCCTGTACATTATGCGACCGAACTAATGCTAACACTCTTGACCACTATTGTCTTCAGTGCCCCACAGTGAGAGATGTTTTACCACGAGGTCAGAACTTAATACAGATCTGCTCATTTTTACTTAATGATGACAACCTTGATGTTATTCTTGCTCGTTTTCCTCACTTTGGTGGCCATTAATTATATTGAATTATACATATATTTTCTGTATGTTGCTGTATAATTCTGTTTGTGCATTCTGCGTTTCTCTGAGCTTTACTTTTGCATATAATGTACTCTGTGCTGCCATTCTGTGAGTTGTGTGTTAGTATGCAGCAATGTTTTATCAATATGTACACCTCCCTGTAAACCATGTTCAATTCTTGGTTTTATATCCATTTGAAGCATTATTTGTATGAACTCATGTAATGTCTGACGCCTTGGCGCAATAAATTAATAAAATAAAATAAAATAATAATCTCTCTCTCTCTCTCTCTCTCTCTCTCTCTCTCTCTCTCTCCAACATTCTATTCTACCCAACCCCCCAAACTCCCTTTGTCCCAGCCAACTAGGGAGGGGCAATGTACACAGTTATTAAAGTAAATAAACCACCAGACGTACAAATAATGATGAGCCCTTAATAATAATTATTATAATAATAATAATAATAATAATAATAATAATAATAATAATAATAATAATAATAATAATATATAATAATAATAATAATAATAATAATAATAATAATAATAATAATAATAATATTAATAATAATAATAACAATCTCCACAATCATCATCAAAGTAAAATTATTGTCGCCAATAATAATAATAATAATAATAATAATAATAATAATTATAATAATAATAATAATAATAATAATAATAATAATAATAATAATAATAATAATAAGATCTAAGGAGAATTTTTGGAATAGACTTCATGAAAGTACTGATAAGGTATATTAAAACCCAGCAGAGAATTGGATATTCATTACACATCTTTTATAATCCCTTTACATCTGACAGGTCATTACACTCTCCATCTCTGTTTCTCTTTACTTTATGTATTCTTCGTGCCCAGACCCGATAAAGGCTGTTTTATTTTATTATTTTTTGGCCCGTCCTGGTGTCACAATCATTATTTATTTATATTTATTTTTTTTAATTTATATTTTTTTGCCAAAAAAATCGGCGATGCACTGAATTTGCGATAGGTGAACCGCGATATAGTGAGGGAACACTGTATATGGTAGGAAATGGCCCATTACAGAAAACAACGTAAAAAAATATGCAGTACAGTGGAACCTCGCCCCACGAAGGCCCTCCCTCATGAACAAATCACCCCACGAACACTATTTAAAAAAAAATTTTGCATTGATCCCCAAACAACCTTCGAGTTATGGACACTAATACACTTGCTCATCCGGCCGGACGATCACGTTTGCCTTCACCCAGGCGACAGCGTGGTTACTGATCTCGCCACACAGTATAACATGGCGAAATCGATCTTCTGTACTATTTTGAAAAATAAAGAGGTCTTTAAGAGTAGGTCACATTTGATAGAAGAGGTAGAAATGTTATTGTTGGTTTGGATAAATGTGAAACAGCTGGATGGGGAATGTGGTAGTGAGGCTATAATATGCGCTAAGGCAGGCTCTACAAATACACCATGATTTAGTAGCGAACACTCCGAGTTCTAGTGGCGCCAAAATTGACTAATTTGACTCATGGTGTTGTTAGGCATGGAGAGGTGGCTAGTTTCAGAGAAAAAGGCAGCGGAACATACCAGAATTTGCCAAATTTTTTGAAATTTAAGGTTATGTTTCGCAGCAAGATTTTAACTGTAATGAAACCAGACTCTTTTGGAAGAAAATGCCTAAAAGGACCTATATAACCCAAGAGGAGAAGGCACTACCTGGCCACAAATCAATGAAGGACGGGCTTGCACTATCATTGTGTGCTAATGCTAGTGGGGACTGCAAGATTAAGCCTCTTTTAGTCTAACACACTGAAAATCCGCGCATTTTTAAGAGCAATAATGTGTTGAAATCTAGACTTCCGGTAATGTGGAGGTCGAATACAAAGGCTTGGGTCACGCGGATTTTATTCATAGAGTGGTTGACTGATGTGCTTGTGCCAGCTGTGAAGAAATATCTTGAGGAAAAATGTTTGCCCCTTATAATGGACAATGCTCTTCTCCATTCTCCAGGTTTGGAAGAAACCTTGCTATAGAATATGACTTCATAAAAGTCAAATTTCTGCCTTCCAACACCACTCCTCTCCTCTGGCCCATAGGCCAGCAAGTAATTTCTAATTTTAAGAAGCTCTAAACGAAGGGTCTTTTTGCCAGGTGTTACCAGCTCACAAACAACAGGGATCTGACCCTTCGTGAATTCTGGAAAGATCACTTTAATATCCTCCACTGCATTGGCCTCACTGAAAAGGCATGGAAGGTCTCATATCGCACGCTGAATTACACATGGAGGAAACTTTGGCCAAGTAGTGTGACTGATATAGACTTCGAGGGCTTCAAGCAAGAGTTAGCTATTCAAATTGTGAACGAAATTGTGGCCATGGGCAAAAGTTTAGGATTGGAGGTCAATGAGGAGGATGTGGAGGAGCTGGTGGAGGATTGCAAACAAGAACTCAACACCGAAGAACTAATAGAGTTGCAACGTAAACAGTTGAAGACTCTCCATGAGGAGCAGTCAGCGAAGGAGGGGGATGATACGATAAAAGTTTCCAGTGAAAAATTTTAAGAAATTTTTAGGAAGTGGAGTGATGTGCAGGCTTTTATTGAGACTAACCAGGACAAAATTGTGGGAAACAAAGCAAGGAACATTTTAAATGACAATGTGATGTTTCACTTTAAGAAAATATATCAGTAAAGAAGACAAATTTCTCTGGATCGTTTTCTTGTGCCAATAGCCAGAGAACAACCTTCCATAAGAGAACATAGAGAGAAAATACCAGAATTACAGCCTGTACCTGAACAATTACCTGACATTTTTATGGAAGGGGATCCTCCTCCTCCTCCTCCTCCTCCTCCTCCTCCTCCTCCTCCTCCTCCTCCTCCTCCTCCTCCTCCTCCTCCTCCTCCTCCTCCTCCTCCTCCTCCTCCTCCTCCTCCTCCTCCTCCTCCTCCTCCTCCTCCTCCTCCTCCTCCTCCTCCTCCTCCTCCTCCTCCTCGTGTGCCAGCAAAAATCAACAACAAAAGTAAATACAGTACTGCATCATGTTTTATTTTAGTAGAGTAGAATTTCTTTCCATTATTAATGTAATTTTCCTATTACAGTTGTATTAATATATGTTTATACTCAGTAAAAATTTTAAAAGCTATATATGGTGCTGAGAAATGGATCAATTTGTTTAACATGCTTTCCAATGGGAGAAATGGTTTTGCCTCACGAAGTTTTTGCCTCAGGAACAGGTTTTTTTTTTTTATGAGTGACACCGGGACAGGCAAAAACTGCCCTCATCAATAAAGGCCCGGGCACGAGAAAACACCAAGATGAAGGAAAAGAAAAAGGTTAAGGACAAGGCAGAGATGAAGTAATGTCACACAAAGGAAAACGACAGATAGAAAAAAACAGTCAAAGTACAGAGGATCCAGAGATATGGAGGACTAGGCCTTGAGATGACAATAGATCCCCTTTTCGAAGGATAACAGGTCATAAGAATTAGAAAAGACAGAAGGAGGAAGAGAGGTCCAGAGTCTGAAAGTAGATGGGAAGAAGGAGTCGCTGCACCAAGCAATCCGCGAGCGACAAATCTCCACACAGTAAATGTGAGATGAGGTCGCTTGGCAAGTGTTACTATAGCTACCACTTATTAATTTTGCAACCTAATCTGGTCACCTTCTCAATGCATTTATATACAGCATATATATTTGTGTATGAATGCATTACTTGAAGGGTACATTTAGAGGACTGTGGTAGCATGTTGGTGAGAGTACTCGACCCTGGAAGTGACAGACCAGCAATCGAGCTCACCACGACCCATTAGAGAGGGCATCGAGCTTACTCCCCAGCTCCATGCTGTCTTTGTCCATCACTGGAATGGGGATTTAAAATTACACATAAAACATAATGAAACTTGAAAAGTACATTTGCATGCTTGTTTATTTACAAATAAGTGAAAATAACTTTATTTTTCCCCAAGGAGTGATTGAGGTATGTTTGGCTTATGGTGAATGTGCATTCTTTGGCTTGTCCACCCCCCTTACAAGGAGGGTTTTGGCTATTATATATACATAAAAAACATCTTTTCAGTATCATGCAGGGAAAGATAATTTTTTGCATGTGTCAGTGAATTCATTACCTAGTCTATATATGAATATCTATATTTACCAACACAATGTATAAAAACCTGAGGATATATAAATGTTATAGTAAAATATAACAAAGTACATTACCTGATCAAAGCTAAAGCAAGATTAAAATAAAAATTAATTATTCCAGGGATCTTATTTGCCGTTTTATGTCACTATTCAATCTCATTACAGGGGTGGGCATAGACAGGATGGAGCTAAGGAATTAGGGCTGGATACCTCGCCCATTTTCCCTGCATGTCGTATATGCCAAATAAAAGGGATTGGGAAGCAAAGGTTTGTCAAGGCCATACCCCCCCTTGAAAAGTTTGTCTTGACACATATTAGGTGAGAGTGGGTACAACACGCTTCCCCTTTTGGTTCAGTTGTGGTCTTCATACTGGTGTCAGTGGGATATGATGCTAAGTAATCTTTTCTACTTTAAATACCACTGGCCACAATCCCCCTTGCAAGGGGGATGGCCAAGTCAAACTCCACACATTTACCATAAACCAAACATACCTCAATCACTTAGAAAAGGCATGCCTATACTAACTGTAAAGAGCATGTTCAGAATTTGATTCAACATAATCACCTACTTTCCTGTATATAAAACGAGGCCTCATATACTTAAATGCATTCTATGTGCAACCATGGTCAAATATACTACAATGATATCAGAATTACGAGTTTCTCACCTGGAATGCGCAGTGGAATCCGCAAAATGTAGCACCAGTTGCTCCTACTGCTAAACAAATAAGTGCAACAGCAAGATGACCATTGCAACCAGCCCAAGGCACAAGCAGTACCGATACCATGGGAATATAATTTCCTGAAATATAAATCACAGCACTTTATGGAAATAGGAAACTGAGGTTACCAAAAGAACTGGTCAAAATATCAGCTAAATTACTGTCACAGAAAATGGATATTGATGACTGCAAGGGCTAAACAAATATTTCAGTTGCATTTTGTCATAGAATATGGAGTTTGCTGCTGGCAAGAACATCAACTGAAATAATGCCATAAGAAATGGAAACTGGTGTTGGGAACAGCTGGCAAAAACTTAGCTGTTACAGAAAATGTTAATAGGCATTAGTGAGAAATAAACAATAATTCGGTTAAAAGACTGTCAATTGCAGCATGTGTTTCATACATATAATTGGCTCATTTTGTTGCAACTATATATCACTGAATTTTTTAAATAATAAGAAAACATGCTTTAAGATTGAAAAACTTTTAGAAACTTTTTTTCATCAGAGAGGATTAGGGAGCTTTAAATATGTACAGTTATATGTGTCATGGAATAATGTTAAAAACTTGCTGGTTTTGGCATACATTATAGTTAAATTATTGCCAAATAATATCAGCTTTTAACCTTTTCCTTTTAAGTTAAACTTTTAGGTTACAACCTTAAAAGTGAGAGGGGACTGCCGCAGTAAAGTGGTAGAATGATCAACTTGGGAGGTGACAGACCCGTGTTCGAGCCCATGACAGGATAATAGGAAAGGCACCCAGCCTTAATTCCCAAGCTTCAATCAGGAGTTAAACATTATTTTCTGCTCAAAGGTCATTCTTTCTTTCTCCCTTTCTCTGCATTTTCTTCTTTCATTCTTCTGGGCTGGGTCAAGAATACAGCCTCAGTGTTCCTTTGTGTTGTAAAAGTCAACTAAAAGAGGCAGACAAAAAGGATTAGGAAACCTGGAGCTTATAAATATGAGTAACCCACTGGAATACATGTAAAGTTAAATAACTCAGTAAATTGTTATGCTATGTTAGGTTGGGTGACTTGCCTTGTAAATATATTAAATATTAGAGCACCTTAAGGTTACTTTCCTTTACATGATCAGGAATTATCCCCTAGTTAAGATGTGAGTTGATAATTGATAGTATTGTTTTTAGTTATTTTAGATATCACTTAAATGTATCGTATTTCCATGCCATTATTTAGGGGTATGAAAGTAAATATCAATCGTAAGTTTTTATGTGTATACAGCAATTTTTCAAATTCACTTTTGTCTCCAAGTAGTTTATGTCAAAAATAAGCTACTCTCTTGCATCCTTTAGCAATAATGAGAGCAATGAAATACATAAGGTTACTAGTTTTTATAATATTTGAATGGGTGACATATGGAACCAGTGATGAGGATGCTAGAGTATGCTTAATGAAAATAAAATGCTTTGGAAATCATATAAACTTTTCAGTCAGTGTTTACTTTGAAACTCCCAACCTTCCAATAATTAATGAAATATCAAAAACCTAAAAGCATTTTATTACTGGGGGAACTAAGTTGGTATCAAATTTGATCAGAACAGGTGTTATCACATAGAATATATAGCTGAAAAACCTAAATGTTAATTGTCAATTCATTGGGGATGTGAAACCAAACATTTGCCAACTTTTCTTATTGCTTATTGTACATGAGTGCCAGAATGGATTTTTTGCTTTACGCTGCAACTATCTGACTGCCTGTCAGTCATGGAAGTCCAAAGCTATTTTGCCCATCAGTTGTTTGCGGAAAAAATGCATATATAAGTGCTTTGATGTTTTCAAGTTCTTACTGTTCGCCAAAATCCATAAACCTGTTTGACTAGCAGTCGTTCATATGTGAGTATATGCTTAGTTTGGTGTTTTCAAGTTGCTGCCAGTCACTAAAGACCAGGAAACTGTTGTTCCACAACTAATACACACGCATATATGTAAGCATCTTTAGTATTGGTGTCGCTGTACTGTATATATAGACCAAAATAACATACAAAAATAATAAATACTTTCGTTTTTGCTGTGAGTCTTGTAGAATAACGTAATCAAACCTAACCTAATATTCGGTCCAGATTTTTTTTTTAATTTTTTGACACCAGGACGGGCCCAAAAAAAAAAAAAAAAAAATCTACCCTCGTCAGGCCTGGGCACGAAGAAAACATAGAGAGAAACAGAGATGGGGAGTATTGTGACTTGTCAGATGTGAAGGGCTAATAAAACAAGTGTAACGAATATCCAAGAATATTCGATATTGATGTAGGCATAGAAAGAGAAACGTAACTGAAGGAAGGTTAGGTTAGTTTTCAAATTCTAATGTGCATCCAAAAGTTAACATTTCCAAAATATATTTTTCATATATATATATATATATATATATATATATATATATATATATATATATATATATATATATATATATATATATATATATATATATATATATATATATATATATATATATATATATATATATATATATATATATATATATATATATATATATATGAGGAAGGGAGGTTAGAATATTTCCTCCATGTTTCTCTGCATATCGCAAGAGTCGACTAAATGGAGCGGAGCGAGGGGAAAGTGAATCTCCTCCTCTGTATTTTCTTTTCCCAAAAGTCAGGGTATTTTGCCTTTACTCAGCCACTCCCCTTACAAGGTGAAAATGGTTCATGTATATAGATTGCCCTCCCATAAATGGTTAAGGGATACAAGAGGGTTTTGGGCAGCCAGAGCCCTAGTAACCGAGGCTCTGAATGTGGACTGAGTAAGTAAAAGGATGACAAATGGTAGATGCTTAAAAGATGGATGGATATGGATGTGTTAGAATTTGATGAAACAGAGTTAAAAGGGAATGATGATTGAGTACATAGGTGAAAGTGTGTGCGCTTAAACTAAATCACCCCTCTTATATGGGGAATTACAGCTCTAGCAATTAGGTGAACAATTTCCTATGATGATGTCTTTTAGCCATCAGTAAGTCAAATTGATATGGTAAAGCACCAACTATGCCTTTTCAAGTGAGTAAGTCTTGCTTTCCGCAGTTACCGGTGATAAAGTTTGGGCCAACAGACACACTTTAGATCTAAAAGGGGCTAGTAATGTAAATAGCTAAATATCTGGATGTATTTGAGTTGTAATTTTCTTACTTTTGGAGGGTTGAGCATCATGAAATCAATTGCAAAAGGATTAGGAACAGCAATTTTAACTGAATGGATTTGTAAGAAATACAGAGTATGGCAGGTACACAGCTTATGGCCCCCAGTAACCGGCATAGAGGGGTGTAAAAAATCTTTGGGGATCTTGTTGACTCCACTACTGGCCTGAGGGCAGACACGCCTGATGGCAGTAATGGTTCTCCCCTTAAGCTTGTACCTCCTAATAAATCTGCTTCTTTCACTCTTCACTATTCTAACATTCATGGCCTGAACTCTAATCTATTGTCTGTGGAATAGCACTTGGGTACATTCCTCCCTAACCTCCTCCTCCTATCTGAAACCCAGCTGTCTATCAATGCTTCCACTGACCCATTTCAAATCTCTCACTATAACCTGTATACTCGTTTTTGTTCCAAAGGTGGGGTCTGTGCTCATGGAACTTAAATCTCCTGATTTTGATGCTCTCTGGCTAAAATCTATCTCCACTACCACTATATTCTTTTGCCTCTGCTACTCTTCTCCAAACTCCACCGAGTCTGTATCTTTCTTTGAATATCTGTCCTCTTGCCATGAGTCCTTGCTATCTTCTCACCCACATGCCGAAGTTCTCTATATTGGAGACTTCAATGTACACCACAGTGAGTGGCTTAATTCTTCTCACACTGATGTGGGAGGAAGTGACGCCCCTGCTTTCTCTTTTACTCACAATCTGGAACAAATTATCAAACAAACTACTGGTGTTCCCGTTCGACATGAACATGCAGCCAACACTCTTGACCTATTTCTTACTTCTAACCCTTCATACTACTCTTATTCTGTGCTTTCCCCTCTTGGTAAAATCTGACTACTCTGTGATCTCAGTCTCTTCCATTTTCACTCCCCCTCCACCAATCCCTCCTACTCAGCGCCGCCTTTGGCACTTTGAGCGTACCCAACATGAAGATTTGCATAACTTCCTCTTTGACTTTCCATAGGATGACCATTGCTTTCGATCCTGCAACCCTGATCAGGTATCCTTAAAAGTTGGTGAGATCATAACCTCGGGAGTGGAGGCATACATCCCCTCCTCTTCGAAAACTCTCTCTTCCCCTAAACTTTGGTTTGACCGCGCCTGCTCCATGGCTATCCTGGTCAGGAATCGGGCACACCGGTCTTACCAAGCCTCACCTTCCGATTTAACTCGCTCTGCTTTTATTGTAGCTAGGAATTGCAGTACTGATCAGATTCAAAGGTTTAAGGCTTCCTTTATAAGAAGAAAAGTTTATGACTTTAACTCCTCTCCCACTGACAAATGTTTCTGGTCCTTAGCCAAAAACCTCTCCAAAAACTTCTGTAACTCAAGTTTTCCCCCACTCATTCGTTCTGATGGTTCTATATCTAGCTCTCCCAATGACAAAGCCACTCTCTTTGGCTCTAATTTTTCTGCCAACTATTCTATAAATAATTCCAGTGAACCTTTCCCTCAATCTGTACCCCTCTCTAACCTATGCCCTCCCTTATCCTTTATTCATGCAAAGTTCATAAGGTTCTTCGCTCATTAAAGACGAACAAGGCATCTGGTCCTGATGGTATCCCTGCAAGGTTCCTTAAGAAGTTTGCAGATGAACAGCCTCCCGTGCCTTACCGTCTTTTTTGCCTCATTCTCTCAACCAGTATCTATCCTTCATCTTGGAAGTATGCTCTAGTTCAACCTGCTCCTAAGAAGGGTGACCGCTCTATTCTTTAAACCTATCTATTGCCCTAACCTCTTCTATTGCTAAAGTTTTAGAAACTTTGCTCAATGCTCACTTCTTGAAACGCCTTGAATCTAACTCGCTTATCTCTGATCACCAGTACGGCTTCCAAAAGCTAGATCAATCGGTGACCTCCTGTCCTATCTTACTCATGTATGGTCATCTTTTCTGAGGAACTATGGGGAATCCTTTGTCATCACCCTTGATGTCTCTAAGGTTTTTGACAGAGTCTGGCACAAGGCTCTGTTGCCAAAACTCCCTGCCTATGGCTTTACCACTTCTCTCTGTTTTCTGATTTCCAGTTTTCTTTCTGACCGTTTTATATCCGTAGTTGTTGACGATGCAACATCTAGTACTGTTACAAGTGGTGTTCTAGAGGGCTCTGTTTTTTCACCTACTCTGTTCCTTCTCTTCATCAACGATCTTCTACAATCCCCATCTTTCTTTCTTATTCATGCCTTTACTGACGTTTCTACACTTCACTTTTCCTCTATCTTTTCTTCACAACCTTAATCTGCTACTCATAAACAGTCTCGTATCACTCTTTCTTCTACTCACAACTCCAATGCAGAGGATATCTGAGAGGGGCACCATAAATTTAGTTAAATCCAATGCCTCCAAGACAGTTTCTGGCTATCTCTTTATCTTCTTCTCCTCTTGATACCCCTATTGTCTTCAAAACTAACGAAATATACCATCTTAATTCTATCAACATATTAGGAATCCATTTAGCCTCTAAATTGTCTTGGAGGAATCACATAATCCATATTTCTAAATCTACATCCAAAAAGTTGAGGGCTCTTTTTCATTATGGTCATTACTTTTCCTCTTTACAGTTACTTAAAATCTATAAAGGTCTTATCCATCCCTGCATAGAATACTGCTCATATATCTGGGACGCTTCTTCTTATACTTATCTCCTTGAAACGGTTGAATCTAAGGAAGTCAGACTCATTAATGATCCTTCTCTTACTTCTAATCTGGATTCTCCTCTCTTTGCCGTAAGGTATCATGCCTTTCTCTTTTCTATCGCTACTACTTCCATCGCTGCTCTGATGAGTTGGCAAGTTGCATCCCTCCCCCACTGCCGAGGCCAAGTAACACTCGCCAAGCGGCCTTATCTTACAGGTACTGTGTGGAGATTTGTAGCTCGGGGATTGGTCGGTGCAGTGACTGCTGCTTCCCATCTAAATCCAGACTCTGGAACTCTCTTCCTCCTTCTGTCTTTCCAATACTTATAACCTATCTTCCTTCAATAAGCGGATCTATCGTCATCTCAGGGCCTACTCCTCCATATCTCTAGGTCCTCTGTACTTTGACTATTTTTTCTGTCTGTCGTTCGCCTTCGTGTATCATTACCTCATCTCTGCCTTATCCTTAACCTGTTTCTTTTCCTTCGTCTTGGTGTTTTCTTGTGCCCGGGCCTTTAATGATGAGGGCATTTTTCCTGTTACACTCATGAAAAAAAAATTTTGTAATGGAAATTATTTTGCTGGTCAAAACCCATTAGGCATCGATACTATCATTTGTAATGCTGAGGGAAGTTATCTCAAAAGTATATGCAGTGGTATTCAAAATGCATAGTTTACCTATTGCCATAGATATCTGACGGATCTGTCTGGTCGTTAAAAGTCGTCGCTCTAAAAGATGATCCATAAGCGACGAGTGAACCAAACTGTAGACCCACATGAGGAGATATGGCATGGCAGATACAATCCCATTCTATGGAGGAAAAATGAGAAACGGACAATAAAGATATTTTGATTTTTTTGGACATAATGTAAAATATTGAACATGGAAATATATATATATATATATATATATATATATATATATATATATATATATATATATATATATATATATATATATATATATATATATATATATATATATATATATATATATACAGTGATCCCCTGCTGGATCGAAATTCTTGGTTCACGTTTTCACTGTACCGCGGTTTTTTTTTTGTCAAATTATTATTTTATTTTTTGGGTATATGCAAAAATATTAAAATATTAAAAAAATACAAATTCCCAGTATTTTCATTTTTTTATTGAAAAAAACATTTCATTATCTAATTGATAAAAAAAAATTTATTTCCCAGCCTACAAATAATAAAACAGTAAAAAATAGTAAAAAACATAAATTTAGATATACGTACGTACAGTATAACTCACAGTATTGCATCATGCGAAATAGTGTGTGATAGCCTACAATGTATTGGGGTCGCAGCTACGTGAGCTAGCATATATATTTATATTTCCAGTAGTTTCATGATTTTATTGATAAAAAAAATGTATTTCTTAGCCTAAGAATAATAAAACAGTAAAAAATAGTAAAAAACATAAATACTAACAGTATTGCAACATGTAAAATACGATACCACTATCAGCCTTTCAGACAAAGGCTCGTTTAGTCTAACTCACGTGTGCGCCGTTCACGTTGTGCTTATTAAACGTTTTGCTTGTGTCCGATAGCGTACAATGTATTGAGGTCGCAGCTACGTTAGCTAGCATATATATTTATATTTCCAGTAGTTTCATGATTTTATTGATAAAAAAACGTATTTCTTAGCCTAAGAATAATAAAACAGTAAAAAATAGTAAAAAAACATAAATACTAACGGTATTGCAACATGTAAAATACGATACCGCTATCAGCGTTTCGGACAAAGGCTTCCACCATCTTCCATTGTCTTGCCTCACTCGTGTGCGCCGTTCACATTGTGCTTATTATTATTAATACGTTTTGCTTGTGATTTTTTTACTCGCATATTTTAACCTTTGCAATGCCTCCCACGCATCCTTCATCTTCTAAGGCTTCTTGTAGTGAGCCTAAGTGGCAAAGGAAAATGTTAACCATAACAGATAAGGTAAGTTTACCTATCACATACATATAAATTTACGTTGCATGCTGTTATTTATAAAGTAAAGGGTGGATTTTTAACAGAGCAGGGAGGCTTTATACAGTAAACGTAAAAATTATTGTAAAATACCTATGTACATGAGTGTGTCATATAAATTTACGCTTGCATGCTGTTATTTATGAAGTAAAGGGTGGTTTGTTAACAGTACAGGGAGGGTTTATACAGTTTATACGGTGTAAACGTAAAAATAAATTAAAATATCTATGTACATATAGGCTGATCCTACTCCGCGATTTTCCTGTTTCACGCCGGGTCCCGGAACGGAACCCCCGCAATAATGGGGGGATCACTGTATATGTATATATATATATATATATATATATATATATATATATATATAATATATATATATATATATATATATATATATATATATATATATATATATATATATATATATATATACACCTAGTTCTCAGAATAACGCCTAGATAGGTTCTCAGAAGTGTCGGGTAAATGGAAAATCGTGTGAAAAACGAGTTATTTTCCATAGGAAACAATGATAAAGGGCATAGATATGTTCCAAACCTTACATAGACACACCATGCCAAAGATATAAGATAAGTAAAAAACATATTTTATTACTACATAACAAAGAAAGCCCTGTATCTATTTTTAAGAGTATACAAAAGATATTCATATTCACTTTACAGCTAGAAATTAACATACAGTACTATACTTTACTCTATTATTCAGTGGGCAACAGTTATACAGTACACTGGGACATGCATGGTGGCAGTGAGCAAGTAACTTATGTGGTAGAAGAGGAGGAGGATGCAGGAGAACGAACCTCTATCTGCAAATGTATACAAAGATAAAATAAGAATTATAAATAACCAAAGCAAGACTAAAAAACGAAAAAAAAAATAATTATGCAATGCCTAAATCTACCATATGACAGATTAAAAAAACTTACTCTACATTTTCTAGAGAAGCACAGAGTTAGGGGGGATATGATTGAGGTGTATAAATGGTTTAAAGGGATTAACAAGGGTGATATTAATAAAGATTTAAAAATTCATGATCAAACCAGAACTCGTAATGGGTAATGGATTTAATCTAGATAAATTTAGGTTCAGAAGGGAAATTGGTGAAAATTGGCTTGGTAATACCGTAGAGCATTCCTAGTAGGATAATAAATGCCAATACCTTAGACACCTTCAAATGTAGATTAGATAGACATATGACAGAGGTAGGGTGGGTGTATAAATAATGTATAATGATGATAATCTTTTCTTATCGTAATCCTCTTTGTACTGGTGGAAGAAGCCTCTCGCGGGCGCTTATTTACTATATTAATTTTTTGTCTTTTCTTAATATAGTGAATAAGCGGCCGCGGAGGCTTCTTCCACCAGTACAAAGAGGATTACGATAAGAAAAGATCATCATCATTATACATTATATATACACCCACCCTTTTGGGTAGAATAGAATGTTAGAGAGAGAGAGAGAGAGAGAGAGAGAGAGAGAGAGAGAGAGAGAGAGAGAGAGAGAGAGAGAGAGAGAGAGAGAGAGAGAGAGAGAGAGAGAGAGAGAGAGAGAGAGAGAGAGAGAGAGAGAGAGAGAGAGAGAGAGAGAGAGAGAGAGAGAGAGAGAGAGAGAGAGAGAGAGGAGAGAGAGAGAGAGAGAGGAGGAGAGAGAGAGAGAGAGAGAGAGAGAGAGAGAGAGAGAGAGAGAGAGAGAGAATCTTTAATTAACTCTTGTTCATTCAACCAACACTACATTATTTATTGTAAAAATAATGGTTTAATTACATTTTCGTACTAATAATAATCGTAATAATAATAATAATAATAATAATAATATTGATAATAATAATAATAATAATAATAATAATAATAATAATAATAATAATAATAATAATAATAATAATAAAAATAATAATAATAATAATAATCATCCTACTAATCATCATCATAAGAAGAATAATAATAATAATGATAATAATAATAATAATAATAATAATAATAATAATAATAATAATAATAATAATAATAATAATAATATTAATAATAATAATAATAATAATAATAATAATAATAATAATAATAATAATAATAATAATAATAATAATAATAATAATAATAATAATAATAATAATAATAATAATAATAATAATAATAATAATAATAATAATAATAATAAGATCTAAGGAGAATTTTTGGAATAGACATCAGGAGAGTAATGCAGAGGTATATTAGAACCCAGCAGAGAGCTGGATATTCATTTCACATCTTTTACAATCCCTTCACATCTGACCGGTCATTACACTCTCCATCTCTGTTTCTCTTTACAGCCTGATAAAGACTGTTTGATTTTATCATTTTTTGGTCCATCCTGGTGTCACAAAAAAATAATAACTAAATAAAAAAATTAAAAAAAAAATGGGGGGGGGCATTATTCGCGAATTCCGAGTTTTTTTTACTATTATTTTTTGGGGGTCGTTATTGCAATTTCGCGGATAAAAAACATCGCATATAAAAGGAACAAAGTATATATATATATATATATATATATATATATATATATATATATATATATATATATATATATATATATATATATATATATATATATATATATATATATATATATATATATATATACAGTGATCCCTCGTTTATCGTGAGGGTTAGGTTCCGGGACCCGTCGCAATAGGTGAATTTTCGCGAAGTTGGAACACCTTTAAATTATT
>JAXCGZ010014318.1:0-25000 GCA_037179515.1 Halocaridina rubra | reverse complement strand
TACAGTCTATTGAAGTCGACTCGTTCGGTATTTTATAGTTATTTTTTTTACGTTCATAAACGAGATTTGCAATGCATTCATTATATTTAATATCAGACAGAAGTTGCAAAGTTCATTTTCAGACACCTTTTAAATATCAAAATTATATAGCATCTGAAAGGTTTTTATGTATTACTTAGGGCACCAAGACACCATGCTTCATACATCTCCTAAGATGAAAGTGTACATAAAGAGTTGCATCTATGGAGGTACAGGTCTTTTTACATATTAATTTTATTCAAAGCACCAAGACACCATGCTCCAGATATCTCCTTAGAAAAGAGTACACGTATATAGAGAGCTTCTTCCATAGAGATATAGATCTCCTCCCCCAAAATTAATCGTCATGAAGTCATCTCTGCCTTGCTATACGAACTTTTGAAGCCCTCGCCTTTATCTTCAGGTATTAGCCATGCAGCTGCCGTAAAATTTGTGCTAAAAGTTAAACATTCGCTAAAAATAATTAACATCATGAAATCATCTCTGCCTTGGTATCCGAACTTTTGAAGCCCTCGCCTTTATCTTCAGGTATTAACCATACACTGCCATAAAATCTGTGATAAAAGTGAAAGACCTCTTCCTAAGTTTTATTTTTGGTAACAAGACACCATACTCTAATTATTTCCTTAGAAGAGAGCCTATATGAAGAGAGAGTTACCCCTTTCCAAAACTGATCAACAACATGAAGTCCCTTTTGCCTTGGTATACGAACTTTTGAAGGCTATGCCTTCATCTTCAGGATATTAAACCTTCATACATATACATATGCCATGTATTAAAATAAAAAAAAATTACACTTAGCAGGATTGATTTACGATTATTTTACAGTATTTAATATGCTTACAAGATCTATTTAAAGTCAAGAGTATAAGAAAAAAATCTTCGAGATTCGGTATAGCCTCCATTAAGTCCTAATATGTACTGAAAAGATGATGGTTAATTGCAAATAATTTCCAAACTGGAATTTAACAACGAACGAGTTTTTTTTTCTCCTTTTGTTGCAATATATTGGTTGTGCATGTTTGTGAGTTTGTCTGAATGTGTGTGTATTTACCTAAATGTACTTACTTCATTGTGCTCACGGGAGAGAGCCCTGTGCTCGTAACTCCCCGTCTCCTGTTCGGTGTCCTTGTTTTAGGAGTTGATATAGTGTGTGATAGACTGTGTTTATATTTGTATGTATTCATTCACCTAAAATGCCTTCACTAAATATACATAAAAAACAAAGAGTATGTGTTTGTGCATTTGTGTATGTATTTAACTAGTTTACCTTTGTTATATACACACACACAAGCAAGGGGTGCCTGTTTGTGTCTTCTGTTTGTATGCATGTGTATTTGTCTAATTTAACCTACGTATATACATACATTCATTATAATGTGTTTGTTTGTTTGTATGTGTTCCTATACCTAATTTAACTTAAGCAAATACACACATTCATTATAATGTATTTGTTTGTTTGTTTGTGTGTATGTGTATATACCTTATTCAATTTAAGTAAATGCACACACAAGAGAATGTGTTTGTTTGTGTATGTACCTAATATCGCTATGGTAAATACTCCTATGCAAGCAAGAGGTGTACAAGTATGCGTTTTATATGTACTTATTGTAATAATAATAATAATAATAATAATAATAATAATAATAATAATAATAATAATAATAATAATAATAATAATAATAATAATAATAACAATCACAATCACAATCACAATCACAATAACAATAACAATAACAATAACAATAACAATAACAATAACAATAACAATAATAATAATAATAATAATAATAATAATATTTAATATTTCAGTTTCGTCTATTCGACCTGTGGCGCAAGAGAGGGTGTGCGTGGAACAAATCAACAAGCGGTCCTGGGCGGATAACTAATCGAGAGAGAGAGAGAGAGAGAGACTGGCCGTCTCCTTCCTTATAAGGTCAAAAGCTTTACCCCGACAACGCCTATGTAAGCACAAGGTAGCACCTGCTCTCAACAAACTTACGAACTCACTCACACTTGCTCCGTAAATTATAGATGTTCCATGTTGCAATGTGATAATAATAATAATAATAATAATAATAATAATAATAATAATAATAAGTATCACTATGTGCATTACACAAGTAATATATTTGCCAGAGGGAGTGCCTGTGTGTACGTGTCCTCAGGTACACATATATTAATACTATTAGTAATCCTGTCTCATAATAATCGAAGAAATATGATACTTTTCATGTCCTGGAGTGCCTGTTGCACAAACCTGAGCAAAACTACCTATTATTGAGATGTAAGTTCATAGAAGTATATGAAATCCCGTATTGATCGAGTATGATACGGTACGGATCTTCCGTCCTGTATTGATCAAGTATGATACGGTACTGATCTTCCGTCCCGTATTGACCGAGTATGATACGGTACTGATATTCCGTCCCGTATTGATCGGGTATAATAACCAATTGATCTATATACAAATCCGCGTTTTGTGCTACAGTTACTCCCCACTCGAATTGGGGTGGACACAGACCAGCTTGAGCTAGGGAAAAAAGTCTTGATGTCCTTCCTAACACCCCTCGGGGGGTCGAACCCGCGTTAGTCGCTTTCCGACTTGCACACTATGCTGAACTATAAACAAGAGCTCTCGGATAACAGCGATACTGTTGTTTAGTTGGCTCATGCTAGATTGTAGACTGCTAAAGTCACAAAGGTAGCTTAGGTCAGGTCATGTCAGGTCAAGTTAGGTTAGGTTGGGTTAGAATTTTTCATGTGACCTTTTTTTGCTTTACCTGGATTCGCTTGCGGAGTGAGTGTGAATGTTTTTTATTTTGTTCTGTTTAATGTGTATTTTCTGTCTCTGTCTGTATCTATCTGTCCATTTATCTATCTGTCTGTCTGTCCTCTTATTTTATCCCTTTTTATCCACACTATTTTTCTGCTCATAAGAGAATTTTAAGTTTAGGGAAGCGACTGACGCGGGTTCGATTCCATAACGGAGCGTTAGGAATGGCATCCAGCCTAATTCTCTCGGCTGCAACATGTTTGTTACTAACATTGTAATTTCAGTTAAATATAAAATAATGGACACTTCGATACACGTATTTATTAAGCATATTTTTACATATTATATATAGCTTTTTGTGGGGATCGCAGAAGCTCAGTGGTAAAGTGCGCATGTCGGTAAGCGACTAAGGCAGGTTTCATATTACTTCTGGGCGTTAGGAATGGTATTCAACCTTAATCTCCCAGCTCCAGGATGTCTGTGTCCACCCCCATTCGAATGGGAACTAATTCTTACACACAATATGGATTGAATATCAACGTGTGTGTGTGTTTGTGTGTGTGTGTGTGTGTGTGTGTGTGTGTGTGTGTGTGTGTGTGTGTGTGTGTGCGTATCCAATTCACACAATCTAATTGGACATCTATTTCAATAACTACTTTCTCTGTAACATCCAAATATCATTAATAACTTTTTTTTTTATTTCCAGAGAATTATCGTTAAATCTATTTTATTACATTGTACAAGTGTAATTTTAACCCTTTTGTCATTACAAAGAGACTGTTGTACTAAGAGATTCACATATTTTTTGCGTGCTCGGTTTCCGGTGCTCTGTTTTCCTTGTTCTGAGAGCAATTTGTCTATCTGTCTATCTATCTATCTATATATCTATCTATCTATCTATATGTCTGTCTGTCTGTCTGTCTGTCTGTCTATGTGGAAAACACATGTACCAGGAAATGATTTTTTTTTTTTATAATTCTGAGTCGGTAAGTGCCTGTGTGTGTGATTACCTAATTGTGAATACCTAATTGTGTTTACGGGAAAGAGCCCAAAGCTCGTATCTTCCCGTCTCCTGATCGGTTCCATTTTTAGACTTAGTGATACTTATCGTACCTGTCCTGTGTGTGTGTGTGTGTGTGTGTGTGTGTGTGTGTGTGTGTGTGTGTGTTAGTTTAAGTGTATGTGTGTGTATAAACACTATGAAATCAAATACATAACCTTCTCATATCTTCGTATGTATATACTGTATGTATGTATGTATGTATATTAGAGCGTGTGCCCGTCTCTCATTGTGTTGTATGCATACTGTAAAGCAAATGACGGCCTACTTTCATAAAAGTTCTCTTTCCCATCCAAGGAACGAGTTATTTCCACTTACAAGGCTTCAGTACACCAGAAATCACCCTCATATTATCGTGACAGCTTTAGCTGCTCAGACTAGGAAAAAATAAGAAGAAAATCTCATACTAATGTTCCGGTTTTACGTCACGGACTCCCTTTTCTACCAAGGGCTAGGACGGTTGCCTTCTTGCGAAGGACTTGTTTTGGCAGATGTAATCGTTACCCTGAGTGCATGCCCTTGCTAACCTCAGACCGTGATGGGGCGCGAACTCTCGACCTGACGCCTCTGAATTTCGGACGCTACCGCTTGAGCCACGGTGACTACAAGAAAATCTCATGCTAATCTATGAGAGAATACTGATAGACTGGGATCAGAGTTATCTCAATGAAGACTGAATTTTCCTTGTCATAATTATCACCTTGAGAGATAACAACGTGAACGAAGTGGATTTAGCAAACTCTCTGCTTTTGTACGTAGTGGATCAGATATCGTGATGGTAGGCAGGGATTCTGTCTGATGAAAGCGCCCTACTTTTCCATTCTTTTAGTTCAGGAAGCAATGGAACATTATAAAAGGACAACAATTTATCTATCAGTCTATATCCATGGTCCCATTCCCCCTTGTAAGAGAGGTGGCCGAGCCAAAGAACACCCATTTACCACGATTCAACACATACCTTAACTACTCCTCTTAGCTTCTTTGGGATAGAGGGGTTGCCACATTTCCCTCCCTCTACCATTTTGTTTGGGTCACCCACAAGGAAGGGGTAGACAGGGGTAGACTGACATGTTGGAGTTTGGGGATTAAGGCTGGATGCTCTTATTAACGCCCCGCAATGAGCTCGAATCAGAGTTTATTCTTCGGCAATCTCGCCTACATGGTTTCTTACTCTTGTCGGAAATAATTAAGAGATAATTACTTCAAGGGCGCGGAATTGGACTAATTCGGTGAAAGTTCGCGGTTTTTTTTTTTCCATATTTTATGCTACGTAAAAGCTGGGGGCCGCGGTAGCCTAGTGGTAGGCACACGAGTCGGAAAACGAGTAGCGCTGGTTCGATCCCTCTTGGAGGCGTTAGGAATGCCATCCAGTCTCAATCCTAAACTTCAAAAGGTCTGTGTCCACCCCCATTCGAATGGGGACTCAACGTGACACAAAAACGGCTAAAAATTTCCTATAGAGAGCTTCCGGAACTTGGTTTATCTTTTAATATTGGAGAAATATTATAATATGGAATTAACAACAGAACAACCATTGATACGTTCACTCTTACAGGCCAGTGAACGATCGGGACTAAGGGCGTTCATAAACGAACCCCAAATGATAACGAAGTTTACATAGCGATAAACAGATGTCTGTGATTCCTGTCTTGTTATGAATATGGTAATAAATTCTCTTGAAATAATAATGATCGCCGCTTATTGAAGTTTTATAGAGATTGGGGTAAAAGGAGAGAGAGAGAGAGAGAAAGAGAGAGAGAGAGAGAGAGAGAGAGAGAGAGAGAGAGAGAGAGAGAGAGAGAGAGGGAGAGAGAGAGAGAGAGAGAGAGAGTGAGAGAGAGAGCATTATGCCAATCATGTACTGTGTGTTCTGTTATTATTAATTGAACATAACTAATATTGCGTCATTGCGCCATGCGTTTTTTTTTCTTTCTTTCTGTTCATGCGCTCATCCCTTCCTACTTCGCTCGTTTTGTCGTTATTATTATTATTATTATTATAATAATAATAATAATAATTATTATTATTATTATAATTATTATTATTATTTCTAGGTTTGTATGCTTAGCATTGTATCCAAAATATGACCTCATTTTTCCCTTCTTGACCTCATCTTATCTCGTTTCAACCCATACCTCACATTTCTCTCTCTCTCTCTCTCTCTCTCTCTCTCTCTCTCTCTCTCTCTCTCTCTCTCTCTCTCTCTCTCTCTCTCTCTCTCTCTCTCTCACACTCTAAATTAATACTGTGATCAGACGGCGGCTGTTGGGCCTCACGTCAGACGATCCTTGCCACCTAACCTCTGGATGACCTAAACAAGGTATTGGGGAATGATGGCAACCTTTTATCCCATAAGAGCTAATTGGAGTGATCGAAGTATGTTACCCTTGGTGAATGTGTGTGCTTTGACTCGGCCACTCCCTTACAAGGGAGATTGCGGCTCTTGAATATGCGTCCAAATTAACTTTCAAATAGGGAATAAATCGATAATTTTACCTGCTAGACTGGATTTAAATTCATAGGTGTAGCGTAAGTTCCTCTAAATTGGCAACACTGCTTGGTCCACCCATCCCATATATCTACTACCTCATCCATGCCTATCATGACTTCAAATTCAAATTCAAAAAAATTATTGACATCAAATGGAGCTTGTTAGCAAGCAGACTTCAACCGTCTACCACTTCAGCTGGTAACACTCCTATGTCCACTCATCCCAAATACCTACTACCCCATCAGTGCCAAATAAGGCTTCACCTATCTACCATTGCATTTTGCAACACTCCTATGTCCAACCATCCCAGATACTTACTACACCCATTCATGCATTGATATGACTTCAACCATCAACCACTTCAATTGGCAACACTGCTTGGTCCACCCCTCCCATATACATACTACTTCATTCATGCATATTATGACTCCAGCCATATAACACTTCTTCCTCCAAAAGCTCCTATCCCCAGCCACTCCCCTATGCCTTACTCAATATGTATTGTCCTCCCAAAGTCAGTCTCTCCACTCCTGAATTCTTTTCTTAGATACTGTTTGACTTTTCTTTGTGTGTTTTGCCGTCTTCTTGACACATTCAGAGATCTTCAGTATTCTCTTTCTTCATTTATTTCTAACCTTTCTCTTCTTCATCTTGAATTTTGACCCCGGTACGGAGTTGACCTGGCTTGCTTCCCCAGTGGCTGGAATAACGATATGGTCTTCAGTCCGGGCTTTGGACCTGCACTGAGTGTTATTGGCTTGCTTTCCCTGTGACTGGTTTATAACCATCTGGTCTTTGATATTGATTCCAGCCCCTGTCCACTGAGCAGAGCTTGGGACCGGCACAGATTTTACCTGGCTTATTCATCCACTGGGTGATTAACCACATGGTATTCAGTATTCAATGCGGGGACCCCTGAAACTCAATTTTAGATCGCTCAAGCTGGAAAGTGACAGGCCTGACATTCACGAGTACAATCCTGTCGCGAGGCGTTAGGAAGGGCAGCGTGCCTTGATCCACCAGCTCCAGCCTGTCTGTGTCCACCCCTATTTGAATGGGGACTATTTGGAAACAGGGCTAAAAATCAGTATTCAATAAAAATTTCGCGTTAATCACTCTGATGTTGATCTAGTTTTAACAACTGTTCTTTGACAGTTTACATCTGTCCAAGACAGAGATTGGTTCCTGTTGCGTGTCTCCCATAACAAGAACAGAATTATTGTCCTTTGTGGGTCTGTCTCGGTGCTTATTTGATAATCCGGAGAACCTGTCCTTCATATTTTTTATGTTTTTTAATCTTTTGCATAGTTTTAATGAAAGGCATTATTATTATTATTATTATTATTATTATTATTATTATTATTATTATTATTATTATTATTATTATTATTATTATTATTATTATTATTATTATTATTATTAGTTTATTATTATTAGTAGTATGGTAGTAGTAGTAGTAGTAGTAGTAGTAGTAGTAGTAGTAGTAGTCTGAGGTTAGCAAGGGAATGCACTCAGGGTAACGATTACATCTGCCAAAACAAGTCCTTTGCAAGAAGGCAAGCGTCCTAGCCCTTGCTAGAAAAGGGAGTCCGTGACGTAAAACCGGAAAGACAATTATTATTATTATTATTATTATTATTATTATTATTATTATTATTATTATTATTATTATTAACCAGACCTATAAGACAAGCATTTTTATCTCACTAAGGCCTATCTCGTTAAGATACTGTATCAGTAGAGTCCTCACACTTCTAATATACTTATTTAATCTGCTTGGGTAACAAGAATGCCTTCACCCTTCTCCAAACAACAGTGTTTCTGGCGAAGAGAACTTGTACGAGCTCCCTCAAGGAGTTAAGCTAGTGACCTCATGTAATTAGGACCGTTTTGTTACAATTATTGGGGTGGACACTGGCATGCTGGAGCTGGGACATTCAAGCTGGATGCGCTTCCTAACGCCCCGTGATGGGTTAGAACTCGCGTTAGTTGCTTACCGACTTGCACGTATATGCCATTGAGCTACCGCGGTACCTCTTTCCCTGAAGGGTTACATTACTGTAAAGGTAAATATTTTTCACCTAATGAAATGTTATATAAAGAATTTTTACATTATCTTTTAAGTTCATTCCATTATTGTTTGGATTTAATTCTTTATTTTAGAGCAGTAACGTCACAGAAAAAAAGGCCAATGACTTTTTTTTTTTTTTTAGGATGGGATAGGATAGGAGGGGAAAAAGGGGGAGGGGATTAAGGATTTAAGGGAATTGGAGGGAAAAGCACGAAATTAAATAAAGTAAGAGATAAAAAAGAGAGGGGCAAACCCTCGTGCTAAGTTTTGATCTGGAATTCAGATTCTGTGACTTTAGTTACGTGGAATTAAATAAACGTATCAATTATATGTAAATGTTATGAGTGAGAATGCAATAATGACCTTTTATGCAAGTTTGGGATTGCCAGTTGTACATGTCCTTAAGTAATTTAATATTAAAATAAAAAAAGAAGAGAAAATATCATTTAAGGATAAATTGAAGTGATGTTTTGACAGAAAAGTCGTAAAGGATCTGTTTAGCCTCGTGCTTCGCTCGCTCCTCAAGGCTACATATCGTCTCTCTCTCTCTCTCTCTCTCTCTCTCTCTCTCTCTCTCTCTCTCTCTCTCTCTCTCTCTCTCTCTCTCTCTCTCTCTCTCTCTCTCCGCTAAAATCCCTTCATGCTACTAAGAAATTGCTCTCTCTCTCTCTCTCTCTCTCTCTCTCTCTCTCTCTCTCTCTCTCTCTCTCTCTCTCTCTCTCTCTCTCTCTCTCTCTCTCTCTCTCTCTCTCTCTCTCTCTCGATGCTTTCAATAGAAACCCAGTGTTTCTTAACGTATTTTTGTTAATGTATGAAAGTTCCTTCAGATTATTATTATTATTATTATTATTATTATTATTATTATTATTATTATTATTATTATTATTATTATTATTATTTGAGCTGGGAACTAAAGCAAATTATACCCATAATTTTTAAATTCTAATTCAGTCAGTTGAAGTTAAAGGCAAATCACTCTATAGAATTCTTTTTATTTAAGATTTTTTTTCTCAAAATATCACGTTTTTTATTTTGTCACAATTAATCCCCATTTGAATGGGGGTGGACCCAGATAGGTTGGAGCTTGGGAATTGTATGAATGTCCTTCCTTTGACCCCTTTGGTGAGATCGATCGCTAACTTGTCACCTCCAAGGTTGATTGCTCTAACCACTGCGCTACCTTTGTTCCCAAGGACTATCATTCGTAAAGCCTGCAATTTATATTCAATCAGTAAATTTTATGGTTGAAAGCATGTAGGAGCCACTTTTCTTAAGTTATTTTGCAAGTTTGCAGTTGTGAACCGTGTCATTTTCACAAGATTTTAGATAATAATAATAATAATAATATAATAATAATAATAATCCTTTATTCCAATGTACATTGGGTATTTAAATAAGATACATATATATTCCAGATAGACATCTGTGGTGTACGATATAGACATACTAAAACAAACAAATCATAAAGATGAGTGTACCATTAAAATTTACAAGTAAAATCTTCCTTTAAGAGCAACTTCTTAAGATTATATTTAAAAGTATACACTGAACCAGCATTTTTTAGTTCTCTGGGAAGCTGATTATATAAATGAGGTCCACGAATGTTTATATCTCTTGAGCCAATATCAGTTTTAGACCTTCGTACTAATAAATCTTCCCCTTGACGGGTAGTTAACCCGGTAACTGAGCTTACTGTAGAAAAATTATACAAGCAATCAGGAATATTGTTTCTTAGTATATTAAAAACAAAGGTACATATATCAAAAACATATTTATCTCTAATCTTTATCCATTCTAGATCTTTTAAAACAGGAGAGATGTGCTCGTATTTTCTTACATTGCCAACAGCCACTCGTGCTGCAAAGTTTTGTAACTTTTGTATTCTTTGTAATTGAGTCTTATTTGTACATCCCCAGACTTTGAGACAGTAATTAATTAAACTCATAGCTAAGGACTGGACAATTATTATACGAGTTGATGTTTCAAATGAGTCTTTTACCCTATTTAGATATATTAGAGTACCCATTACTTTTTTATAAATTTCATCTATATGCATTTCAAAATTCATGTAACGGTCAAAATAGACACCTAGGTTCTTTACCGAGTTCATTGGCTTAATGATATTACCGTTAAAATTTATATGAAGATTGTCATCAACTTCTGATAATAATTGTCTGGATCCGATAAGAATAGATTGGGTTTTAGTTTCATTAAGTAACAGACCATTTTTTAGAAAGTAACGTTTAGCCATATACAAAATTTCTTCTGCTCTACGAATAATATTTTCTAAATCATTAATTTCTCCTTCAATTAAGATTTGAGTATCGTCAGCATATTGAATGACATAACAGTTAGGTAAATATTTTACTAGATCGTTTACATATATTAGAAAAAGTATAGGTCCTAGGATCGATCCCTGAGGGACCCCAAACAATACCTTCTTGCGACTTGAAACTACATCTTTTATTCTGACTGACTGGTAGCGGTTTTTTAAATAGTTCTCGAACCAGCTTGGGTCAATGTTCATTTTTTTGCATTTTTCTAATAGAGTGGTATGGTGTACACTATCAAAAGCTTTAGAAAGATCGAGTAGTAGTAGCAATGATATTTTCTTATTATCTATATTTTTGTATATTTCATCTGATATTTTCAATAAGGCAGTTTCAGTTGATAATTTTGGCCTGAAACCGTGTTGACTTTTTGCAATAAGTTTATTTTTTTCAAGAAACTCACTTAACTGATTTGCAACAATCTTTTCAAGTATCTTTGATAAAATTGGTAGTAAAGAGATTGGTCTATAGTTAGAGACGTCGTCAGGATTTCCATTTTTAAAACCAGGAATTACATGGGGATTTTTCCATAAATCTGGGTAGATATTGGTAACTATGGAAGTATTGATTATTACCGTCAGATAATAAGCTATTACAAATAATGAATCTCTAATAAAACGAAAACAAATTCCATCTGATCCGTATGCATTAGAGTCTCAGATTTTTTATTACTAAGATTACTGTATTACAATCTACTGTAGTAGGGTTAAAGACATCATTACTTCTATTGAATGCACTATGTTCTTGAACATTATTATTATTATTACTACCATCATCACTATTATCATTACCATTACTACCACCATCATTATTATTTACACCATTATCAACATTTCTATTATTATTACTACTACCGTCATCATTATTATTACCACCATTACTATTATTGATTTCATTTATTATTTCTTTTTTTGTTTTTTCAAATGTTTTTTTCCCCACTTCAGCGAAAAAATTATTGAACTCTTCTGCTTTAGCACTTACATCTACCTCATCGGGTATAATTGATATGTTACTACTTTTATTACAGTTATTGGAAAGCATGGTTTTAGCAATTTTCCATGTATCAGAGATATTGCCTTTAGCGTTTTGAAATTCATTTTTGTAATACTGTTTCTTACTGTTACTTAATAATGATTTTACTTGTTTCTTATGCTCTGTAAACTTTTCTCTTAAAGGGATATTATCTCTTTGTAGTTTTACTTCATTTTGCAGTTTGTCTCTTTCTTTCATAATGTTTTTTATGTCATCTGTTATCCAAGGAGCGGGGGGACGAAATATTTCTCTTGTCACGAGTGGTGCACATCGATCTATACATGATGATAAGACACTGGTTAAAATATTTACTTGTGTATTAATATTATCGGTATATAGAATTTCATTTAATTTATGTACTTCATTCATAAGTAAACTACAAAGTAATTCTTGTGAATAATTTCTTAAGCATCTGAATGTTTTAAAGATTGGTTGTCTCTTTGGTTTGTGAATATTTAGGGACGTTACAATTTCCTCGTGGTCTGCTATAGGGCTTGGCATTACGTCACACTTAGTTATCATATGTTTGGAGTTTGTTATTACTAGATCGATTTGGGAAACTGAAGTGGGAGTGATTCTAGTTGGTTTATTTATAATCTGTTCTAGATTTAAATTCTTAATAAGTCTACTCATTTTATTTTCTCTTTTTAGTTGATCATCATTAAAATCGCCATATATAAAAACTGGTTTGTTTTTTAAAATTATCTCCTTAAAAACGTCCAAAATATAGCTAAAAGAGGTTACCGAGGCTTTGGGGTGGCGGTACACGCAGCCTATGATAATAGAAGGAAACTTTTTATGTTGGACAGAGATCCATTTATCTTCCACTCCTTCGTGCTTCACAGTTTCAAGATTTAGTTCAGTGGCCTTCAAATAATTTTTAACATATAAACATACACCTCCCCCTCTACCACTGTCATAGCGATAAATATTATATGAAGGAATATTAATAAATGCCAAAGAGGGCCTTGCAGCATTAATGTTACGAACCAAAGAAGTTAATGCAAGATTTCAGTTACAAACCATGGCAGTTTTGCAACATTCAAGTTATGAACCAAAGAAGTTAATGCATGATTTCAGTAGCGAACCAAGACAGTTTTGCAAGATTTCCGTTGCCAACCAAGGCGATTTTGCAAGATTTCAGTTGCGAACAGAGGTGAGTTTACAAGAATTCACTTTCGGGACAGGGTGATTTTGTAAGATTTTAGTTGTCATTCTAGGACATTGTGGCAAGATTTTGATTATGAACCAAGAAGATTTTGCTAGATTTGTTTCGACTCAAGGACAATTTTGCAAGACTTCGGTTGTGAACCAAGTTAGTTTTGGACAATTTCAATTTCGACCTAAGGGCAGTTTTGCATGATTTTATTTGTGAACCATGGTAGTTTTGCAAGTTTTCGGTTGTGAACCAAGGTAGTTTTGCAAGATTTAAATTTCGACCCAAGAGCAGTTTTGCAAGAATTTGTGTGTGAACCATGGAAGTTTTGCAAGATTTCAGTTTCGACAATGGGAAAGTTTTGCAAGGTTTCGTTTGTAAACCAAGGTAGTTATGCAAGATATCAGTTGCCAACCAAGTCAATTTTGGAAGATTTCAGTTGCTAACAAAGGTGGTATTTCAAAAATTCACTTGGAAAACGGGCAATTTTGCAAGGTGTCAGTTTCAGTCCATGGGCAATTCTGCAAGATTGTATTCGTAATTCAAGGCTATTTTGCAAGATTTCAGCTTCGACCCTGCGACAGTTTTGCAAGATTTCAGTGGTTTTCCAAGGTCACATTATAGATTAAAATCGTAATTCCTATCAAACTTTTATAAGTCTCGGATGTAAACCAAGGAAAATTATGCATCGAAATTATTATTCTTATGCTCAACATTTAAACGCACTTGCATTGAGGCTTTGTTAAGAGACTTGAAGGTCAGATACAAAGAAGGTGAAGGTCACAGAAGTTGTTTTAAAATTCCCAAATACGCAAATACACTTAGCATCTGTACCAACGCCCTTTCTTAACCTGTTGTTATGCCTACTTACCCTACGTCTTCCCTTTTTTTTATTCCATTTTCCAACTACTACTACTACTACTACTACTACTACTACTACTACTACTACTAATAATAATAATAATAATAATAATAATAATAATAATAATAATAATAATAATAATAATAATAATAATAATAATAATAATAATAATAATAATAATAATAATAATAATAATAATAATAATAATAATAATAATAATAATAATAATAATAATAATAATAATAATAATAATAATATAATAATATAATAATAATAATAATAATACTTTTACTTTCAAAGACAAGGAACCAAACTGTTGAGTTATCTTTCAAAAACACAGGAACATCATCTCTAACCGGATGTACAACTTCCAAATCTGCAATCTGGCATATTAAAATTCACAGGTGGGAACTTCAGTCTGTCCTATCCTACTGTCTCTACCAGCCATTGTGTGAAAGGCTACACCATTGGGTGGGAAAGAAGGAAGAGAAATGGTGGAGTTTTTGCACCGAACGCATAATATTGTGCACCGTACTTAGTCACCAAAGGCTCTGTCAGTACCTGGGGTAACCTCTGTTTAGGGCTTTCGTATCATATGTGTTGAGATTTAACCCAAGAAGGCTAAAGAGAAGTTGATAATTCTCAACTTAGTTTATGTACAAGACCAAACAACTTGTTACTCGTTTTCCCAGCTCTTCCCGTAAATTTACACTGGGATGTGATGTGAGCTGTTTCACGTCACGGATGCCCTCTTCTACTAAGGGTTACAACAGTACCTTTTAGCGAAGGACTTTGGTTTGGCAAGTGTGACCGTTACATTGAGTGAATGCCCATTCTAAACTTAGACCGTTGCGGATCGCGAACCCTCGACTGGACAAATCAAAGTCTTATAGAGTTACTACTCTGCTACGGTAGCCACATCGTAGTAACATTTGTTTTTTCCTTAGGATGGGATAGGATAGGAGGGGAAAAAGGGGAGGGGATTAAGGATATAAGGGAATTGGAGGGAAAATCACGAAAATTAAATAGAGATAAAAAAGAGAAGGGCAGACCCTCGTGCTAAGTTTTGATCAGGAATTCAGATTGACAGTAACATTGGTATAGTTATTTAATTATGAGTTCTGGGAGTATGCAAATAAAACTTGAATAGTGGATGTTCTATGCATTTATGCATATATAGCATAAGTAAATAGCATAAATAGCCTTTTAAATAGTCTTTAAATGAAATATATCTGAAAACATAAGAAATAAAATAAAAACCAAGAATATAAATAACACTGGATTCGGTTTTACGTCACAAACTCCCTTTTCTACTAAGGGCTAACACGGTTGCCTTCTTACGAAAGACATGTTTTGGCAGATGTAATTGTTACCCTGAGTGTATGTCCTTACTAACCTCAGTCCGTGATGGGGCGCGAACCCTCGACCTGCCGCCTCAGAGTCGCAGACGCTACCATTTTGCCACGGAGACTACAAGAATATAAATAACACATTGAAGCTAGATAAGGCCTGCGGCATTAGCAACACTAGTTGGCAATGGTAATTTAAATATATATGCAAAAATATTCTTCCAAAATGTAAGAGACTCGGAAACCATCTTTCCCACACAGTAGAGCTCACAAATTGAAAATCAAACGAAACTGAGTTATTCACTTGGCGTCATTACAGAGCTCAGATCCAATTTTACCCATCCCACGTCCTATTAGTTACAACGATATCAAATTTTACAAATTACGGGTCTATTTTGACCCGATCCACTCCAGTGTTGTCATTACTCAGCGCATACTTTTAATACTTTCATTGATTACAGTTAACAGCGATCTGCTTATTATTTAATTATTTACACTAATATATTTATATAGTATTCGTTCATTATTTTAAAACTACGAATCTGTCCTTTCTGAGTATAATGCATCACTATTATGAATCAGGTGTAAATAAACTCTCTCTCTCTCTTTCTCTCTAAGATGTATTGAAACTTTACTGATTAATAAAGTTATTGAGCGAGAGGATAACAATCCCACACTTCCTAAAATGTTACTATCCTGTGGCAGGACATCGAATGGCGAGACTGACGACATGGTGGTTTCAGATTATTATTATTATTATTATTATTATTATTATTATTATTATTATTATTATTATTATTATTATTATTATTATTACAAAGATGGGAGGCCGATAACATCGGTTCTGTGCAAAATTGAGATAGTTAACGAGTTCTTGACAGATGAGTTAACTAGCTAAGACTCCTGCCAATGTTGTCAAGCTTTTTAGGGGGGTTTTACAATAACAATAAAAAATATATTAATGATAAATTATTATTTAAGTAAAATATACTTTATAAAAATTCATTATAAGTATTTTGTAATATTAAAAAAAATTGATCTGAATTCCAGATCAAAACTTAGCACGAGGGTCTGCCCCTCTCTTTTCTCTCTCTTACTTTAATTTTCTTGCTTTTCCCTCCAATTCCCTTATATCCTTAATCCCCTCCCCTTTTTCCCCTCCTATCCTATCCCATCCTAAAAAAAAAAAAAAAAACTTGGTGAAAGCATCTTTTTTATATTTTCAGCAGGAGGGTTTCCCCTCTCTTGTGGTCTCTTTATTTAATTTTTGTGCTTTTCCCTCCAAAGCCCTTATATCCTTAATCCCCACTACTTTTTTTTCTTGTTTTTTTATCCTATCCCAGTGCCCTGTGGTGGCGGGCACAGCAACAAAGAATAGCCCCAACTTATTCCCTGCGTGTTGTAAGAGGCGACTGAAAGTGGACGGGGCGAGGGGACTAGGAATTCCCCCCTTGTATTAACCTCCTGCGAGACGTCAAAGAAGAAGGGGAGTAGAGGGAAGAATAACTTCTCCCCAAACTCTAGTTTTGGGGTGTCTAAATGTGCGTGGTTGTAGTACGATAAAGAGCAAAAGATATGAGATTGGATATATGTTTGGTAGGAGGAGGATGGATGTATTGGCATTGTGTGAGACGAAGATGAAAGGAAAAGGAGAAGTGGCATTTGATGATGTGAGTGGTAGGGTGTCTGGGGTTGAAAGGGGGAGAGCGAGAGAAGGTGTGGCATTATTGCTGAGTGAATGGATGGTAAATAAGGTAGTGGAATGGAAAGAAGTGTCATCTAGGCTGATGTGGGTGAGGGCTAGGATAATTGGGAATGTTGGGCTTTTGTTAGTGCATATGGGCCAGGATGTGAGAGAAGTGAGGAAGACCGTGATGAATTCTGGAATGAGTTAACTAGGTGTGTGGATGGTCTGACTAGAAGGAACTATGTAGTTGTGTTGGGTGACTTGAATGCCAGAGTGGGTGATGGAGAGGTAGAAGGTGTTGTAGGAAAGTATGGGGTACCAGGTGGGAATGAGAGTGGCGAGAGACTGTTAGATATGTGTGTGGAGCAAGAGTTGGTGATACGTAATAGTTTTTTCAAGAAGTTGATAAATAAGTATACATGGATGAGAGTGGCAAATGGAAGAGTGAAAGAAAGAGCATTGATGGATTATGTGTTGGTAGCAAAGAGCATGATTGGTAGAGTGAAAGATGTGCATGCATTTAAGGGTGTGGCTGCGGGAATGTCTGATCATTTTTTGGTTGAAGCAAAAGTGGTAGTAGCAAAAGAGTGGGGAAATAGAGTGGGGGGGATGTAGAAGGGAAATGGTGAAGGTGGAAGAGTTGAAAAAACCAGAGAAGAGACAGAAATATCAGAGCAGGTTGGAAGTGGCATATGACAGGGTGAAAGAGAAGTTGGGGAGTTAGAGGAGGAATGGGGGTTGATGAAAGAATGTTTTGTGGGAAATGCATGTGATGTGTGTGGAAAGAGGTTTGTTGGAGGTGGCATGAGGAGGGGCAGTGAGTGGTTGAATGAAGGGGTGAAAATGAAGGTGGAAGAGGAAAAGAGGGCTTTGAGGAATGGCTGCAGTGTAAAAGTAGGGAGAAGTATGAAAGATATAGGGAGAAAAATGTGGAAGCCAAACGGAAGGTAGAGGAAGAGAAGAGGTTGGCAAATGTTAGGTGGGAACAGGATTTTAGTAGGTCATATGAGGAGAATAAAAAGAAGTTTTGGATAGAAGTGAAGAGAGTAAGGAAGGGTGGATCGAGGATGGAAGAGACAGTGAAAGATGTGAATGGACAGATATTAAGAGGGAACGATGCAAGGAAAAGATGGGCAGAATATTTTGAGTGCTTGCTGAATGTTGAGGAAGATAGAGAGGCAGCTATAGTGGCAGTGGGGGAGGTTCAAGTGCCAGTAATGGGAGATGAAAATGAGAGAGAAATTACAAGAGAGGAGGTGAAAAGGGCATTGTATGATGCGAAAGCAGCTAAAGCACCTGGAATGGATGGTGTGAGAGCAGAGATGTTGAAAGAAGGGGGTGTGACTGCATTGGAATGGTAAGTGAGTGTTTAATATATGCTTTATGTTGTCAATGGTGCAGGTGGAATGGGTGATTGCCTGTATAGTGCCCCTATACAAAGGTAAGGGAGATGTGTATGAATGCAGTAATTTTAGGGGTATAAGTTTGTTGAGTGTGGTAGGAAAAGTGTATGGTAGGATACTGGTTAATTGGATTAGGGATAAGACAAAAAATGTGATCACGGAAGTGCAGAGTGGTTTTATGAGAGGTAGAGGTTCTATAGATCAGATTTTTATAGTTAGGCAGTTATGTGAGAAATATTTAGCAAAGGGTATGGATGTGTATTTTGCATTTTTGGATCTGGAGAAAGCGTATGATAGAGTTGATAGAGAAGCAATGTGGAATATTTTGAAATTATATGGAAGTAATGGTAAATAATTGCATGCAGTGAAGAGTTGTATGAGGGCAGTAGAGCTTGTGTTAGGGTAGGGTGAGTGAGTGGTTTCCAGTGAGTGTGGGACTGAGACAGGGATGTGTGATGTCACCATGGCTGTTCAATTTGTATATTGATGGAATCGTAAGAGAGGTGAATGAGCGAGTGTGTGGTCGAGGTTTGAGAATGGTAGATGGGGATGATAACGAGTGGGAGCTGAATCAGTTGCTGTTTGCAGATGATACTGTGGTGGTGGCAGATTCAGAGGAGAAGCTGTGTCAGTTAGTGTCAGAATTTGGAATGGTGTGTGAGAGAAGGAAGTTGCGAGTGAATGTGGGAAAGAGTAAGGTTATGAGGTGTACAAGAAATGAGGATGGTGCTGGATTGAATGTTATGTTGAATGGAGAGACACTTGAGGAAGTTGATCAGTTTAAGTATTTAGGCTCGGTTATAGCTGCAAATGATGGAACGGAAGCAGATGTGTGTCACAGAGTGAATGAAGGACGTAAAGTGTTGGATGCGTTGAAAGGAGTGATGAAGAATAGAGGGTTGGAAATGAATGTTAAGAATGTTTTGTATGAGGAAGTGGTTGTGCCAACTGTGATGTATGGATCAGAATTATGGGGTATGAAAGTAAGTGAGAGACGGAAACTAAATGTGTTTGAGATGATATGGCTGAGGAGTATGATTGGTGTATCTCGGCTGGGTAGGGTTAGGAATGAAGGGGTGAGAGCAAGAACAGGTGTGAGGAAAGAAATTGAAGCCAGAGTAGATATGAATGTTCTGAGATGGTTCGGCTATGTGGAAAGGATGGATGATGAAAGACTGCTGAAAAAGGTGATGAATGCGAGAGTTGTGGGAGAAATGCTAGAGGGAGGCCTAAGTTTGGGTGGATGGATGGAGTAAGGAGAGCCCTGAATGATAGGAGGATGGATGTGAGGGAAGCAAGCGAGCGTGCTAGGAATAGGAATGAGTGGCGAGTGATTGTGACACAGCTCTGATGAGCATCTGCTGTTACCACGGGGCTGCATCTTACAGAAGTAGCCCTGTGGTAGGGGCAGTAGGGGAGTTGGCAGTTATGAAGCGACACAGGTTGTGGAAGAGCCGGGGGGATGGGCTGTGGCACTCCACTAGTGCCATCTGAACGGTCACTAGCTCCCTCGTCATTGCCCATAGAGCAAAGTAATCCCCTTATTGCTTTCTTTTTTTGATGTCGGCTACCCCCCAATTAAAGGGGGAAACAGCCAAGGTAGATAATAATAATCCTATCCCATCCTATTCATTCATTCAATCTGAAGAATGTTCACTTGACGAATTTTAAATTTTTGTATCTATAAGGTATAACAAGTAAATACGTTATTCATAATCCATTAATTTTGGATGTTTTGGAAGTGTCCACCGATGAGTTTTTCTCTATTTTTTATCTAACCAGGCTAATGTATTTTTTTTTATTCAATAGTGCCATAAATATATATGGCCCTGTGTTGGCAGTTTCATTTCATAAGTAAAACGATAATAAATTATTTTTTACGTGTGCACAAAACATTCCAATGAGCACTGTTTAATGAGCGGAGTAATTAATAATAACTTTTACAATGCATAGCCTTTTTTTTTTTTGTGAATTGTCTGTACGCAAAATCCCCAATCCCTTATTTAAGGGGGTGGTTGAGTCAAAGCAAAAAATTTAACTGGGAAGTAAATACTAAGGAAGAGATTCCCTTTCTCCTCACTTTGCCTGGCTGTAATTAACTTTTGCACCACGCAGGGGAACACAAAGGGTGAAGGATTCTTGCCCCACTTACAGGGGGGGGGAATCATACATGTTGTCACAATATGGGTGATTATGTCCTTATAAAGCCCCTTAAGATTAAACCCCCATTAGTCAATTCCCCAATCTTGCTCGCTATCACCGAGGTTTCTCAGCGTCCGAGTGCCTTCCTTACGTAATAAAGAAAAGAATTCAAGAAGAACAGTGCACAGTACGGGATATTGAACTGAGAAAATATGGCTTTTAATGTTTAGTTTTGTCCTTGAACTTTGAAGTAATGGTCCCCTCCATACCGAGATTGTCCTGTTACGCAATGAACAATATAATCCAAAAGGAACAGTGCGCAATCCGTGTGTGTTTTCGGGGCGTTGCAATCCAAGGCCAAAATTGAATAAAGGGAAGTTGACTCAAAATGGATTTTACTGTCAGGAGATTAACAAGTCGAGTGCTCGTTCCCCTCTCTCTCTCTCTCTCTCTCTCTCTCTCTCTCTCTCTCTCTCTCTCTCTCTCCTGAAAGCTGTGTAAATATCAGCGGTGTTGTTTTTATGGCCTAAATATATTACCAATATTGTTTGACTTTGTTGTTGGATGTTCACCCTTGAGGGGAGCGGACCTTCCACTTGTGGCCCGCAGGTGATTGTTTGACTGTATCTTCAGTTAGGTATTGACACGTTCTACAGTTCCTTAGAGTCAAATAAACAAACATGTAAATAAATGAATATAATTAATGTTTCTCTACTCTCGTAATGACTATAACAACATCTTATCTCTAATTTGTAATAGTTGTATGTTGTCACCGTCCTACACTTCCTTCCAACACTAGACTAGGTGTTTGTCTTGCAGTTAAGGATGATGTTGGTTACGGGAGTGCTGGCAGCTGTTATCTATCACTTCTTATCAGTTTTTCTCAACTTTATATTGGGTCAATAAACATAAATACTCAGATATTTCTCACTTCTTGTCTTCACCATTTTCTAATTTCATGTGGGGTCGATCAATTTAAATTGCTTCTTCAATTAATTTCTGTTGAACATTCATCCTCTGCTCATCTCATTTCCATGACATACTGCTTCATACAATCGCTCTATCACCGTTTCGTTTAATATTTTTATTCCATCAAGGTACGTGGTAGCTCAGTGGTAGAGCACGCGAGACGGGAAGTGACAAATTTGTATTCGAATCTACTGCGAGACTTTAGGAACGACATCCAGCCTCAATTTCCCTTATAGTTCCAACTTCTCTGTGCCCACCCCCATTCAAATTAGGACTGTGACACGTTAGACAGTGCTCACACACACACACGAACACACACACGAACACGAACACCGTACGAGAAGTAAATATCAGAGCTATCATATTGAAATTTTGATAGTCCATTAATATATTGTTATTTATCTTTTAAGTCTTAAAATATTCGATTTTTATTTATTAGATTACTAGAATATTATATGTGAAATTTTCGTTTTATTCTTATTCAACTCGGCAAGCATTCAGTTGAAAAAAACAAGGAAAACTAAGTCGGAATCTAGAAATGGAGACAGAATTCCAATAATGACAGGAAGCCCCTTCAGTAGCCTTGAATCTAGGCGCCCTCCACTTCCGCAGGCTTGCTTCGGTATGTTAACGATTGCATTATCGACTGTAAGTCCTCACGACCTGGGAGCAAAATAAGGTCTGGAGGGGAAAGTGAATTTGTATAGATAGCCACAGATGGAAACTGAAAAATTCAGATTGGATTATTCGCGTTGTTTTGCTCTGATGTTGTATGAGAAAGTGTCTGGGTCTCCTCTAACTTTTTTTTTTAAACATCACCAGAGAGTGCACGAGACACTGGCAGTTTTAGTGAATTTGAATTCTTCTAAATATCTACAGATTTAACTGAAGTAGTCACCGTGGCTCAATCGGTAGCGTCCGCGACATTGAGGCGTCAGGTCGAGGGTTCGCGCCAAGTCACGGTCTGAGGTTAGCAAGGGCATGCACTCAAGGTAACGATTACATCTGCCAAAACAAGTCCTTCGCAAGAAGGCAACCGTTCTAGCCCTTGGTTGAAAAGGGAGTCCGTGACGTAAAACCGGAACAAACAAAAAAATCTACAGATTTAACTGAAATTATATATATATATATATATATATATATATATATATATATATATATATATATATTATATATATATATATATATATATATATATATATATATATATATATATATATATATATATATATATATATATATATATAGGAGGGTTTATTCAAATTCCAGTCCTCTGTCGTGGACTGGAATAATGCATCCAAATTCCTTCCTCTTTATTTTTTCTGTGAGAAGTGTGTGTACTAGACAGTGGCACTGTTAGTAATATGGCACTGTTAATAATATGGAATGTTTTTAAATGGATACTGTATTTGTAACTAAAATGGGGCCGCTTGAGTCGGAAAGTAACTAACCCGGGTTCAATCCTACCTTGGGGGCTTTAAGAAGGCATCCAGTTAACCCCCAGCTCTAACATGTCAGTATCCTCTCACATTCAAAGTGGGATTTAATCGTGACTCATAAAACGATGAAAATTTATTCTACCTAATTTAATTATCCACGTGCTTAAGGTTTTGCTGACTGTACCAAGGAAGGTAGTTATATTTTTCATGGTGCCACATATGAAAATGTGTTTATTTGCCCAATGTGGACGCCTATAAAACAAGGATTTGAATGAAATGTGAAACCAAAGCCTCAAGCTGGATACGTTGAGAGCAACCCAGGAACACATTATGGAAGACCGCAATACGCATGACCACATACGCCACTAACACGACATACACTCCCTAAGAGTTTTCTGGGGTCTTCCTTAGGGATTCGGGTTGTTCGGCCAGGCCGCACTGGTAACAAGCCTCGAGTAAAGTTGGCGAGAGTTTAAAATGACTAGGCCATATTTTAATTTCTAGACTGTGCTGCCAATATGCCATAATACAATTATATATATATATATATATATATATATATATATATATATATATATATATATATATATATATATATATATATATATATATATATATATATATATATATATAAAGCGTAGTAGTAATAACGAAGAGAGTCATTAATTAGCAAATGTTTCATCATGAGTAGGAATTTTTATTGCATATATTCAGAGCGGAATTACCGTCTTCAAAATGAGATTAAATTCTGTTGTATCCATTTCTCCTATTGCGTCAGTAATAGCATGATTGAAAATTATTATTATTATTATTATTATTATTATTATTATTATTATTATTATTATTATTATTATTGTTTGTTTGTTCCGGTTTTCCGTCACGTACTCCCTTTTCTACCAAGGGCTAGGACGGTTGCCTTCATGCGAAGGCCTTATTTTGACAGGTGTAATCATTACCTTGAGTGTATGCCCTTGCTAACCTCAAACTGTGACGTGGCGCTAACCCTCGACCTGACGCCTCAAAGTCGCGGACGCTACCGCTTGAGCCACGGTGACTATTATTATTATATTATTATTATTATTATTATTATTATTATTATTATTATTATTATTATTATTATTTGCCAGATGAGTTGAGAGAGAGAGAGAGAGAGAGAGAGAGAGAGAGAGAGAGAGAGAGAGAGAGAGAGAGAGAGAGAGAGAATACCAGGTTGACACGCAAAGTCTCTTGCATGCGGACAGATCAAGGTCACATAGACTGGTTCCGTCCAACTCTGACACTAGCCTGTGGATCAGTGTGTGTGTGTGTGTATGTGAAAAGCCTGTATAATTTGGTCTAGTAAATTAGTATTTTTATAATAATTGGAATCCAGCCTTTTGGGAGCAAACCAGCTCATTTTGGTGCTTGTCCCACGTCCGGGTCCATGGCGATAGTGTCAGGAATAGCCTAGCTCTATTTGAGCCATACCCAACACTGGTCTCTGAGAGACTTACGAGATACCGCGATTCCAAAAGAATGTGGGAATAAAGCTGCAATTAATTTGTGTAGTAAGTTCAAAGATAGATAGATTTGAGAGTTGATTACCTTCACATCTGACAAGTCACAACACTCCCCATCTCTGTTTCTTTCTACTTTATGCTTTCTTCGTGCCCAGGCCGATGAGGGCAGATTTATTAATATATTATTTTTCCCATTCTGGTGTCACAATCATAAACACAAAAATTGATTGTTAATCATATACTGATAGATAAATTAATGTACTGATAGATAGATAGATAGATAGATAGATAGATAGATAGATAGATAGATAGATAGATAAGGTTTATTATTTGGAAACATTTAAGTTTTTCAACCGGATGGAAGCGGTTGGGAGGGGGGGGGGGGATAGGTGTGCTAAAAAGCATGCCTGCATTGCACGCAAGTTCGGAGGTTGCGAAATACTGGAGGGATTTTGTTACTACTACTATTACCACTACTATTGTTACTACTACTACTAATTCTACTTCTGATATCTATTATTATTATTATTATTATTATTATTATTATTATTATTATTATTAATATTATTATTATTATTATTATTATTATTATTATTATTATTATTATTATTATTATTATTATTATTATTATTGTTATTAAATCGCAGGTGAGTGTTTCGCAATCCTTGAGCCAAAATGTCTCTGCAAAACCTACT
>JAXCGZ010014317.1:0-26981 GCA_037179515.1 Halocaridina rubra | reverse complement strand
TGGGGGCACAAGTTTTCCGTCGAATTTCTGAAAAGGAGTCGCATTCGAGGATGCAATGGAGCGGTTGATGTGGTGACGCTACCTGGCAAAAGGTGCATTCCCAGATGATATCCTCCACTATTCGCCAGGTGCACTTGTACAAGAGTCTCAGACGGTACACATTGACCTCCGTGCTTCGTCGAAGGCTCTTAGGCAGGGTGATACGCTGAAGATCAGTGGTGGCTTTGTACCACCAGGTGGAGGGGGAGCCAATGTCTGTGCACAGGTTGTATTTAGTTATTAAGGCGTTAAGGGGTGACTTGGTGGCTTTGTTTTTTATCTGTTGCATCCCAGGAGACAGAGATATCTGGATTTCTGCTCTGAGAATGGCTTGTTTGGCGGCTTGATCAGCTTCCTCATTTCCCTTGATGCATACGTGGCTGGGAATCCAGGCAAGAGTGATGGCTTTTCCAAGGCTGGTTGTCCTGTGGTAGTGGCTGAGGATGGTGGTGATGATGCGTACATTGTCTCTGAGGAGTGGCTTCTTGATGGCCTGTAAAGCGCCTTTAGAGTCAAGAGAGAATTAGGGCATAGTCAGCTCCTTGCTGGATGAAGAAGTCGAGGGCGTTGGCTATGGCAACATGCTCAGTCTGGAGCGATGAGCAGAAGTTTGATAATCTCCAGGATAGGACGTGGTTTCCAGTAGTGAAGGCGGCGGCTGAGGCTCCAGTTTCTTGATTTACTGAACCGTCAGTGTAGTAGACTTGAGAGTTTGGCCAGCTCCAGCTCTGAATTTTGTCCTTGTATATGTTTTTAAGGACAAGCGGTTTACCAAGCTTTTGGGGTTGTCAGGGAGCTTGATCTTTATGTCGAGTGGTTGGTCATTCCATGGGGGTGGGCATCTGTATTCAGGAAGCGGTGTGTCCTGTATCTTGGCTAGGATGCTCTCCCTGACTGGCAGTGCTTGCAGGCTAGCGCAGACCTTGGCTGCCCAGGTTCTAGGATGGTGGTTGGGCTGGCGATTGAGGGCTAGATGGAGATTTGTGCCAGCTAGGCATTTATGTTGGGCAGTGGTGGTTTTGGCCACAAAGAGGGTCAGTCTTTCCTGAGCTCTGTGTTTGAGTGGCATGAGTCCCGATTCCATCTGGATGTTTTCTTTATTGGTCCACATGGGGGCTCCTAGCATGGTACGTATGGCGTTGTTTTGAATTACTTCTATCTTGTCCCACTGTTGGTCTGTTAGTAGCCAGAGTGTGGGACAAGCATAGTTTATGAGGCTGCGTATGGCTTGTACATAGAAGCTTCTGAGGACATTAAGTGATGCACCATCGTAGAGGCCCGACATCCGACGAAGGACCGCTTGTCGCTGGCTGCACCTGTCGCGCAAGTGTTGAATTTCTGGTCCAAAGGTTAGTCTGTGGTCGATGATTGAGCCTGTGGACTGGGTTATCAAGCACCAATACCTGGGTGTAATCATCGATGGCAAACTAACCTTTGGACCTGAAATTCAACACTTGCGCGACAAGTGCAGCCAGCGACAAGCGGTCCTTCGTTGGATGTCGGGCCTCTATGATGGTGCATTCACCTGGCGAATAGTGGATGATATCATCAGGGAATGCACCTTTTGCCAGGTAGCCTCACCACATCCACTGCTCCACCACATCCTCGAATATGATTCCTATTCAGAAATTCAACGGAAAACTGGTGACCCAGCAACATCCAGCGAATATCCAAATGCCCTTCATGTTGCTAGCTCCATAATCAGACTAGCAACAAACAACTACATGAACAGTCTACTAAATATCATCAGTCAATACCCTCCACCAAGATAACCATGTAATAACTCTCACTCACCACCAAAACAGAAATTCATTTAAATTGTTTGATGTAAACTAATAATCCTCAATTGAACACTTATGTTTTCAATTATCTTTACAGTATTGCACAGCTTCACCTTCGGGCTAAAATAGGAAAGTCCGATCGCCCTCAAGAGTGAATACCACCAACAATAACAAGATTTCACCCCTCCTCCACACCAAATAGGAAAGCCCATTCACCCGCAAGAGCGAATACCACCTAAAATCAACAAAATCTTACCCCACCTGCGGGCCACATGGGAAGGTCCGCTCCCCCTCAAGGGAGAACATCAAAGAAAAAAAATGGCATTAAAGAGGCAATGTAAATCAGAAATCAAATACAAAAAGAGTTAAAAATGAATAGATATATGACTTTCCGAGAACATTATAAAACAGAAAAGAAACGTGTCAGATCTCTCATCAATGTAAGTAAAAAAAGGCTCTTACAAAATACAATTTAATGACTCTAGACATGATACAGCAGCAACATGCAAAGTGATAAGAAGCATGATACCTAATGAAAAGGGTACCTCAGAAAGTTATGAAACTATTACGGAGTTGAAAGACAAAGTGGAAAACTTTAATAACTATTTTGCTAACGTTTGCAAAAATACATATGAAAAAACTCAAGAAAACATCAACTCAGTGAATATGAGTAATTGCTTAAATGACAATTCTTCCAATGTAAACACAAGAGAGTACTTCAAAATAAATCCTATCTATTGTGCTACCCTAAATCTTACCATAAAGAGCCTAAGAAACTCTGGCTCTTATGGTTCAGATGGTATACCTTTCAAGTTCATCAAAGATGCTCTACCCATGATTGCATCCTATATTCTATTATGAACACTTCCATTGTCACTAAAAAGTTTCCTGACTCTTGGAAAATATCACGTGTAATACCTCTGCATAAAAAGGGGGACAGAGAAGATGTGACAAACTATCGTCCCATTTCCCTGCTACCCATTTTCTCTAAAATATTAGAAAAAATTGTTGCATGCCAACTGATGTCATATTTAGAGTCAAATAGGCTATTATCTATTAACCAACATGGTTTCAGACCAAAACTCTCGACGGAAACTGCACTGCTTAAAGTTACGAATAGTATCTATAATAATATAGATATGAAAAAAATATCTATGCTTGTATTATTGGACTCATCAAAAGCCTTCGAAAGTGTAAACCATGAACTTCTTTTAAGTAAATGTACTAGTTTAAATACTGATCTGAACTGGTTTAGCGAGTGTCTATCTAATCATAAACAGTCTATACATCTTAACGACATTATCTCTGTGCCAAAAAATGCATCACTTGGTGCTCCACAGGGATCAGTACTTGGTCCTATCCTCTTCTCCATTTACGTAAATGATCTATCTTCTTTCATTTCTGACTGTCTAGTCGTACAATATGCAGATGACACTCAACTACTCCTTAGTGGTGATATTAATAATCTCCCAGAGCTAACTTTAAGAGCAGAAAACACTCTGTCAAAAATTAAAACCTATTTTCAAGAAATTGGGCTGTTAATTAACAAAAGTAAAACATAATGCATGTTTATTGGTTCAAGGTTCCACATAGCACAAATCCCAGAAAACACAACAGTTAATATTTGCGACAATATTATCACACCTAGCAAAACAGTCAAAAACCTAGGAATTCACTTTGATAACCACATGTTGTTTGATTCCCATATAGATAAAGTATGCAAAAAGGTTACAGGAACATTAATGTACTTATCACGTATAAAAGACAATTTTGAGACTACTACTCGAATAACTGTTGTTGAATCTCTAGCCCTAAGTCACATTAATTACTGCACAACTGTTTGGGGAGCTACCACTAAGACTCAAATAAACAGAATACAGAAGCTTATTAATTTTGCAGCTTGAGTTGCCCTGTGAGGAATAATAAAATATGACCACATCACACCAGCTCTCAATAAACTTGGGTGGCTGCGGGCAGAAAACAAGGTTGCTTATGCTAGCTATGTTTTTGTATTCAAACTTTTGGACCATCATTATCCTAGCTGGCTATTTGATTTAAAAACAGTCAGGGATATAAGGGGAACCAACACAAGACAGAGCAGTGAGCTCTTTATTCACAGAACAAACGCAGAAGCAGGTTCAAAGATGGTACTGTAATAATTTGTCTAATGTCCAGCTATTAGAGAGCTGGTACTAAAAGAATGCCCGGCCTTATATCAGAGGGGCAATACTAATTGTAAAAAAGCAGTGGCGGTGAGGCAACAGTATCTTTCAGGCCTCACGGCAGAACTCCAGCCCACAAACCCCATGGTTGATCCAAGCAAGATCACTTTTTTGGGGGGGGGGTCACATTTTCCTGAAGTAGGTGAAGTAGTGCACTTGTACTTTAACCCAAAAGCTGTGGTGTGGTAGACTCAGCTTGATGCAGGAAAGGTTTCATTTAATCTGCTTGTCAACTAGAGCAGAGAGTATTGCTAGCACATCTGCAAGTTTAAAGATCTTCTCTAGGTCAAGGAAAACAACAAACCTACAGCAGTTATTTTTGAATGATAGCATGGATGCTATGCATTCTGAAGTGCCTAAGCCTGACTGGTATGCAAACATATTCTCATGGGAGGGTGGGCACTTCCAGCGAAGCCTGTTCAGTACCATCTTTGCTGTTTTGCTAAAGCAGCTTAAGAGGGATATAGGACGCGGGTTGTCTAGATGCTTAGGTTTAGGGATGGGCTGAATATCCCCCTTGTTCCATGAAGCTCGTCTGACTTTTTGGGAGTATGTGCAGTTTATCAGTGAGAGCAGAACTAGTTCCCCCAGGAGACTCATACTGAATCATCGCATACATGATTCTGTCTGCCCCCGGGGCTGTATACTTAGAGCTCTTGCTCACTTTCCACAGCTTGGTCAAGGTGGTATCAGCAAGGTCCTCCGTGTTGATGGTTTCTTCAATATCTTACCAACTTGCAGTGGTGAGACCCTGTAGTTCTTTTGGTCGTCCTCCACACCTAGCCAACAAAAATATCCAGAACTTTCCTTGTATAAAAACATTATATAACAAATATATTTTGGATTATTTATCCATCAAAACTTAGTATTTATTTGTAAATCAAAATATTCTTCTTTTTTTTATAATTATACTTACTAAAATTTAAATATATAATAAGATACTAGAGTGCTATGCAATAATTGCAACAAATTCCGCATTTTATAAAACAATTTTCATGAGTTCTTGATAATTTTAATTAAAAAATAAATAATATTTATTATTTATGTGACTGTATATTGTAAAACATTTTAGATTAAAAGCTTAAAAGTATCTGAGGCTATCTCAATTGGGACCAATATGACCCGTCATAGCCTAGAGTGGAATATCAACTATCAAAAGAATCAGAAACATCAATGTTTCTTTTGACTTGTTAGTCCAACATAATTCAAAATCCTTGTAATTGTGCAATAACTGCCTTGTTTAGGTACAGTTCCAGAATGTCTATTTAATAGATACTAGTAAAAAAAAAAAATACTTTTTGCAGGGTAAGTCCGTCTTACTTCCCATTCTTCAAATATGAATCAGCATGTGCAAGCTTTAACTTCACCCAAAGCTGGTGTCTTTTTTGAGTTCAATATAACAGTACATTTTTTTTTTAGGATGGGATAGGATAGGAGGGGAAAAAAGGGGAGGGAAGGATATAAGGGAATTGGAGGGAAAAGCATGAAAATAAATAAAGTAAGAGATAGAGAGAGAGGGGCAGACCCTCGTGCTAAGTTTTGATCTGGAATTCAGATACTTTTTACATGGGTTCTAATATAAACAGTGACAATATTTTTAATTATTGCTAAATAATTCCCCTGACATCTTAAAGTGCACTTTGCTATTAATAATCTATTCTAGAGAGGAACAAGAGAGTATAATTTCTATATATTAGACATTTTTGTCAAAATGGTACATTTCTTTTTAAATCTCCTAATTTGTATCTCAAAATTGGAAAGCAGTGGTGGCAAGTCAACAGCAGCTTTGAGGCGGCTGGCTCTAGAACTAGAGGTCATAGTTTGAAGCTTCGTAAGAAAAGTTCTTTGCAGGATGTAAGGAAATACTTTTTCAGTGTAAGAGTAGTTGATAATTGGAATTGGCTAAGCGAGGAGGTAGTTAATGCTATCTCAATCCATAGTTTTAAGGACAGGTATGATAAGTATCACTAAGTATAAAATGGAACCGATGAGGAGACGGGAAGTTACGAGCTTTGGGCTCTTTCCCGTAAACACAATTAGGTAATCACAAACCCCGTGGTTGATCCAAGTAGGATGGTGGAAGGATTTGTGGCAATCTTTTAATCTCAATGAGCTTGGAGAAATGATCGGGTATGTTTGGCTTTGGTGAATATATGTTTGGCTTTTGTTGAATGTGTTCTTTGGCTTAGTCAGTCCACTATAGAGGGGCTATTCTATATAAAAAATCGTAGAAAAGAGCCTAATAGTACAGAGTGGGAGAGTAGAAATGATGGCTTTGTTGAGGTTGTTGACGAAATTCCACCCAAAGGTGGAACGGGTCATGGTGGAACCGTAAGTATAGTCTAGTAACGGAGGTTTTGTCTTCTCTGTGAAACAGAGTCGAGCCTTCAAAACAATCTGAATAACATTATTAATATCTCTATATTGTAAGTTGTAAATTAATATTTCCTTTACGTAACGTTAAAAAAAAACAGACTAAGGGGAATGTGTAAACAGGACGGAGTGGAAGGGGGAGAATTGATGGCACTGAAGGCACTCCTTCAACCCCAAAATGGCCATGATGAGGCACTACAACCCCAAAATGTTCAACGATGGAACTCCTTCAACCCCAGATATAGTTAGTTATAAATTGAAAGTTTATGCTTGTGACCAAAATATAAACAAATGTGATAAAATGAAGGTGCTCCTGAAGAACTGGAACTTGGCTTCACACAAAATGATAAATTATTTGAACAATTTAATAATAAAAAAATAACAAAACCCAACCTCACCAAACTAACAGAACAATGAGGATCTATAGAACTTTATAGTTAGTTATAGATGTGATTACCTAATTGCATTTACGGGAAAGAGCCCAAAGCTCGTATCTTCCCGTCTCCTCATCGGTTCCATTTTATACTTAGTGATACTTATCATACCTGTCCTTAAAACTATGGATTGAGATAGCATTAACTACCTCCTCGCTTAGCCAATTCCAATTATCAACTACTCTTACACTGAAAAAGTATTTCCTTACATCCTGCAAAGAACTTTTCTTACGAAGCTTCAAACTATGACCTCTAGTTCTAGAGCCAGCCATATCAAAATATCGATCCCTATCCACTCTATCATAACCATGAAGGAATTTAAAGACTGTCACCATATCCCCCCTCACTCTTCTAGCTTCCAGTGATGGTAAGTCTAATTCCCTCAGCCTCTCATCATAACTGAGATTGCGTATTTCTGGCACCAGTTTCGTGGCATGTCTTTGAACTTTTTCAAGCTTAGCTATGTGCTTTTTCAAGTGCGGATTCCAAAAGGGGGCTGCATATTCGAGTTTTGGCATCACATAGGTCACATAAATATTTCTGCACATTTCCTTGTCCATGTGCCTGAAGGCTACCCTAACATTTGATAAGAATGCATATGCTGCCCTTACTATGCCATTTATATGTATTTCTGGAGACAAATCTGCCAGTATGTTTACTCCTAGACCTACGGGCCGTTCTTTGGACAAGGGCCCGTGCCAACACAAGGTTGGCTTTAACCTCAAACAACAACAACAACAACATACTCCTAGATCTCTCTCATTTTCTGTCTCTTGAAGTTGTACTCCAGCCACCGAGTAGTCAAGCTTGGGCCTTCTTGCACTTGTACCCATTCTCATTACCTTACATTTTGAAGTATTGAATCTCATTAGCCACTTTTCTGACCACTCATGCAGATTATTTAGATCCTCCTGAAGTTCTCTACCATTGTTCTCGTTTTTTACTTTCTTCACAATCTTTGCATCATCTGCAAACATATTCATGTGACCAAAGGATTTACTGTGTTATTGCCATTCAAACTTATAACCCCCTAAGTTCGGAAATCCTAACACGACTTAGGCAGAGGTCTACAAACGATCTCAAAATTAATCCTCTACCAACAAAATATAATTAATTTTACAAGCATAGGCATACATGTATATATTTTATAAGGAAGTTTGTGAGCTGCTGACATGTGAATTATTAAATAAATTCTCCTCACCTTAAATTTAAACATCCTCATACAGAATAATAAATTTTCTAAAATACATTCTACCTACGAGTGTTCTATTATATGAGCTCATTCTGTCCCTCACACGTAGTTATGAACATTGTTAGAAATAAGTAAAATCTGTACTCATTTATCCGGAAAACCCAAATGTCGTCAGCAATCACGGGACTCCGAATCAAACTCGAATATCTTCTGATCCACGGATCTCTATCACATTCTTTTACTTAAGTGTCTCGTAGCATCTTACAAGGACAACTAATTACTCTTTATTAAACGTATATGCAAAGTCAATAATTACGATAAACATGAGTGCCTCATAACATCTCACAAGTACAACTGATTACGCATTATTAAACATATATGCACCATCAATAATCACGGTAGCAAATGTCACTCATTAAAATCACGTCACAAACATATAGGCGGGAAAAGGGGAGAAAAAACACTTACACATAAAGATCCTTTGTTCATCAGGTGAGGGAAAACCCGAGGGGGTGACATATTTGCGGTTAAACTTTGTTGTATCAGAATTCCCTCTCTCTGCTACGAATAGTCCTAAGAATGAACTATACATTATACATACAAATATACGTGTAATATAAATGAGTTGGTTACATACTAAGTCTAAAAGTATACACAACATGCACTTATGTTACAATAAACGAAACTCTTGCAAAACAACACTTACATAATGTACGTTGAAATATATTCAAGACAATAGATATCAAGCCTGGGGAATGATGGGCCATGGTGGACACAGGTGAAATCATCTGAAGCTGGAGTGAATCTATAAACAAATTTAAGAATATGAAAAATGCAGTACAAGTGGATGAACAGTAATATACAAAGAAACGAGGTGCTGATGACCAGTAAGGACAACGCTTCCTTATTGGAACCATACTAGCTTGTGATGGGCTCATACTGGAGTGATTGAGGGAAGGTTCTCAACTTCTTAAGCTCTTGGCTTAACAATGAGCTGTTGCTTGATAATTGAGGAGGTGGGTACTGGCTGAAAATGCTCTGTAGGCAGTCCAGGTAGTTCAATGCTGCTCTGATTATGGTGCTAGCTGCTTGAAGGGCATTTAGGTCAATGCTGGGAGTTACTGGGGCTCTAGTCTTTCATCGCATTTCTGAGAAGACGTCACATTCGAGGATGTAGTGAAGGGGTTGTGGCTTAGCTTCCTGGCAGAATGTACACATCTAGACGAGATCTTCGATTATTTTCAAGGTGCAATTGTATCCGAGTCTCAGTCAACAGATGTTGACAGCTAAACTTCTTCAGAGGTTCTTGAGCAAGGTGATGTGCTGGAGGTTGGTAGCGATTTTGTACCCCAACGTAGAGGGAGATCTGGTATCAGTGCATATATTGTGTCTGAATAGGCCTAGTTGTAAGTTAAAGAGTGAGCTGGAGGCTTTGGTCTTGATCTGGAGGGTCCTGGAGGGCAGGAATACTTGAATCTCTGCCAGGAAAGAGGCTAGCTTGGCAGCCTGGTAGGCTTCTTCATTTCCACTGATGCCGACGTGGCTGGGAATTCAAGCAAGGGTGACAGCCTTTCATATGCTGATAGCCCTGTGGTAGAGGTGAAGGATCTTGGTGATGATTCTCACATTGTCTCTGGGAAGCAGCTTCTTGATGATCTGTAAAGAACCTTTGGAGTCAGTGAGAATGAGGGCATGGTCAGTTTCTTGCTGAAAGAAGAAGCTGAGGGTATTGGTGAAGGCAACCAGCTCAGTTTGGAGGAAGAAGAAGATGTTCAACAATCTCTAGGATTGAAAGTGTTCTTTGGTGGTGAAGGTGGCAGCTGACGCTCCAGATTCTTAATAAACTGGACCATCCGTATAGAAAATTTGGGAGTTATGCCAGCTCAAACTCTGGATTTTGTCCTTGTATGCATTTTTAAGGACAAGTGGGTTGACTGAACTTTTGGGGTTGTCAGGAAGCTCGATTATTATGTTGAGTGGCTGGTTATCCCATGGAGGGCATTGGTATTTTGGGTGTGGGGTGTCCTGGTTTATAGATAGGATGTCCTCCTTGACTCCTAAGGAAGGCAAATCAGCACAGACCTAGGCTGCTAGATCCAAGCGGGAAGATCCAGGTGTTGACCAAGGGCTACATGGAAGTTAGCACCAGTGAGGCTCGGATGTTGTGCCATGGTGGTTTTGGCTACTGTGAGAGTCATGCTCTTCAGAGATCTGAGATATAGTGGGATGAAATTGGATTCCAGCTAGTGGTTTTCTGTTTTGGTCCACATGGGCGCTCCTAGCATTGTCTGCATGGCAGTATTTTGGATAAAATCTCTCTTGGCCCATTGTCGGCCTTCAAGGAGCCAATGGGTGGGACAAGCATAATTCAAGTGGTTCCATATGGTTTGCAATAAGCAAATTCTGAGGAGACAATAGGTTGCGCTGTCATACAAGCTCGACATGTTGGAGGATGGTCTGGGACATTTTGCACTTGTCTAGCATAATATTGTATCTCAGATTTTAAGGAGAGTAGGCTGTTGATGCATACTCCCAGATAAAGGTGCTACGTTATCCAGTCCATAGGTTCGTTATCTATGACCAGTCTAATATCCGATCTCCACTGGTGGATGGGGAGTCCCTTAATTTTGAGGGCATTTACTTTGAGTCCAAGGGAGATGGAGGCTTGATGTATTTTATTGAGGCAACATTTGGTCTTGTTAAAAGACCAATCACCTTATGATGAGGGCCAAGTCATCTACATAATTGTAGATGCAATCTGACAGCCATGATATTTCCATGAGACAGTTGAAGAGGAAGGACTGAAATTTCCACTTTTTTTGGGGGGGGGGGGCATATTTTCATGAAGTTTGTAGATGGAGTAGTGCCCTTGTACTTTAACCCAAGTGCTGTGGTGTAGTAGACTCAGCTTGATTCAGGAAATGTTTCATTTGAGCTGCTTGTCAACTAGAGCAGAGAGTATTGCTGACACATTGGCAAGGTCAAAGGCCTTCTCTAGGTTAAGGAAAACAATAAACCTACAGCAGTTACTTATAAATGATATCATGGATGCTATGCATTTTGAAGTACCAAAGCCTGGCTGGTAGGGAAACATATTCTCATAGGAGGGTGGGCACTTCCAGCAAAGCCTGTTCAGTACCATCTTTTCTACTGTTTTGCTCAAGCAGCTTAAGAGAAATATAGGAAGAGAAGTATCTGGATGCTTAGGTTTAGGGATGGGCTGAATATACGCCATGTCCCATAAATCTAGTCGGACTTTTTGAATGTATGTGCAGTTTGTCAGTGAGATAAGAGCTAGTTCCCCAGGGGCCCCATATTCTATATCATCGAATACATGATTCTGTCTGCCCCTGGGGCAGTGTTCTTAGAGCTCAGTCAGGGTGAAAGGGGTGTCGGTGAGGTCTTCGGTGTTGATGCTTTTTTTTTTTTTTTAATATTTTCACATCTTGCAGTGGTGAGACCCTGTAGAGTTCTTCTGATCGTCCTGCCAGGGTCCTTGTGGGGAATGGTTCTTGGAGTGCTTCCCTTGGCAAAGTAGATAATGTTTCTCCACATTTGGCCAACAGAATTGTTAATATTGTAATTTTCGTTGTCATTACTTGTGGGGCAGGTTTATTAGCTTGCTAACAATCTCCATTTGATGTAATTACCTATTATGTCAATAATTTTTTTTAATTGAATTGAATTATTAAGAACTTTCAATTCATCAAACCCTTTATATATTTTGTATTATTTATTGGATGTATTTATCCTGCAAAAATATTCTCACTAAGACATGTGATAATGTAAACTATCATCTTTTTCAAAACTCTGTATTTACTATAACTTAAATATAAAAAGATATAAATATGTTATGCAATTATTGCAACATATTCTGCATTTTATCAAATAATTTTCATACAGCCCTAAAAATAATAATAACAAAAATTTATAAAATTAATTATTAATGCTTTTCCATACAGGAAAATATTTTAGCTATGCACTTATGTAGCATTAAAGGTTATCTCGATAGGGGTCAATATGACCCATCACAGATTAGTTGGAATAACAGTAAAAACGATCAGAAACACCACTGTTTCTTTTGACTTTTCAACCTACCATAATTCGAAAACCACGTAATTGTGCAATAATTGCCTGGTTTAAGTACCGTTGTATAATACCCATAAAAGACACTAATCCAAAGAATCAAATTTCTTTATACATGTTAGGTTGTCTGTTACTTATTCTTCATTTTTCATATAGGCATCAGCATGTATAATAAGCTTCACTTGCATCTGTAGCTAGTGTCATTTTTTTCCCGAGTTCAATATTACAGTACTAATATGGGTTTTAATATAAATAAAAATTATCTTTTCAGTTACTGCCTAAATAAGTTTATTGACATCTTAAGTGCACTTTGCTATTGATAAACTAATGTAGGGTGGAACAAGAGAGGGTAATTTGAGAGTATAATTTGTATATGTTATTTAGACAATTTTGCTTCAATTCTATTTTTTTTTTTACTAATTTGTATCTGGTAATTGGGAAAAGAAATGGTGGTAAGCCAACTGCAGCTGCAATACATCACGGCAAAAGATCCCAAGCCCCACTAACCCCGTGGATGACCCAAGGAGGATGGTGGGAGGATTAGTGGAAATCATTTATACTCAATGAGCTTGGAGGAATGATCTGAGCATATTTGGCTTTTGGTGAAATTGTTTTCTTTGGCTCGGCCAACCCACTGTTCTTGGAGGAGGTTTGCGGTTTTTCCATATAAAAAGTAAGAGGAAAGTCTGATAGCACAGAATGGGAGAGTAGACAGGAAGGGTTTGTTGAGGTTATTGACAAAATTCCACCCAAACATGGAACATGTCATGGTGGAACCATAAGTGGGTATAATCTAGTAAAGTAAGTCATGTCTTCTTTGTGAAACAGAGTCAAGCCTTCAAAACAATCTGAATAACATTATTACCATCTCTTTTTTTGTAAAAAAAAAAAAAAAAAAAAAAAAAAAAAAAAAAAAAAAAAAAAACAGTGGAGAAGGGAGAGTTAATGTCTCTGAAGGCACTCCTTCAACCCCAAAATGGCACTGATGACACTCCATCCCCAAATGGCACTTCTTCCACCCCAAAATGGCACTCCTTCAATCAGAAAATGGTACCAATAGCACTCCTTTAACCCCAATATGGCACGGATGGCACTCTTTCAACCCAATATAAGGCTAGTTATAAAGACAGAGTGGAGAAGGGAGAGTTAATGTCTCTGAAGGCACTCCTTCAACCCCAAGATGGCACTGATGACACTCCATCCCCAAATGGCACTTCTTCCACCCCAAAATGGCACTCCTTCAGTCAGAAAATGATACCAATAGCACTCCTTTAACCCCAATATGGCACGGATGGCACTCTTTCAACCCAATATAAGGCTAGTTATAATTGAAAGTTCATGTTTGAGACCAAAATATACACAAATGCAATAAGATAATTGTTATGTATAACTTTTGAGCTGATTAATTCGTGCGCTTTGCATTGCGCTATTGTTTTGTTGTTTTCACTGGAGTAGAACACGCCATGTCGGACATTTAAGTTTGAGTAATAAAACCTCCACTTTTCTCACGATTTTAAATGAATCATCCTCTTCCTTCTAATCCGAGAATGGAACAAATGGCGACGAGGTACAAAGGACCAATGCAGTAGCAAAAGGAACTTCTAGTTTGCAGTATTTAAGTGAAGTTTTTGCAGTTTTGAGGTAGCCGGTAAATTGGGTAAGCTTCCGACTTCCGAGATTTTCGTTCCCGTGGCCACCCTCATGTTTTGATCAAGTTTTGCAGTTAGCATTGGAGCCTTCATAGATGCCGTATTATAACTGTTTAAGCTTAATGCTGACGATTTTTTCAAGATTGGAAAGCTATAGTGATTATTTTCCAAGGTGTACCCTAGATTGATGATAACCTATGGTAGGCCAATTGTGTTTATCGGTAACCTTGTTTCCAGTGTTTTGTGGACGGTAGCCTTGATTGGTCATAGCCTACCGTAAGCCTATGGTGCTTAACCCCAGTGCTTTGAGGAGTGGAGTAAAACAAATTGCATATAGGCCTAGCCTAGTTCTATGATGTTTTGCTTATGTTGTCAGTGCTATAATATTTAGCCTATTCTGTCTGTGCCATGATTGCATGTTGTGTATTTTGAGATTATTACCAGTTCACCCAGTGACTTAGCCTATAATCATGCCTCAAGAAAATGAAAATAGGGCTAACCGCAGAGTGAACATTGATCATTTTAATCCTTCAAAGATTTCTTTTGAATTGTGGTTAAGTTTGTTGGAAGCAAATTTTTTAAATTTGGAAATAACTGAGGCAAATAGTAAAAAAAATTTACTTCTGGTTTCTATTGGTACTGAAGTTTATGCTATTTTAGGAAACATTTGTGCCCCAGATTTACCACATACTAAGTCGTATGAGGATTTATGCAAATTACTTAAGGCACATTATGATGTAAAGCCTAGTTATCATAGAAGTTTATTGGCTTTTCAACAAAGGAGGAAAAAAGGAGGTGAGACATTAAAAGATTTGTATGCAGACCTGAAGTGTCTAGCCAAAGACTGTGATTTTGGTAGCAACTTTGATTCTCGTGTGCGGGATCAGTTGTTTATGGCTCTTGAAAATGAGGTTTATTTTTCAAATCTGGTTGCTGAAAATTTAAATTTGAAGGTTATGTCTTCTATCCAAATAGTTGAGAGAGTTTTGAATTTTGAACAAGCTTATGTTTCTGAAAAGGCTGGTGTTGTTCAAAAGGTTAAAACCCCAACCAATGGTCCCATGAGTAAGTCAGTTTCTTGTAAACACTGTGGTTACCCTCATGATAGTGCAAAATGTCGCTTTAAGAATTTAACATGTAATTTATGTGGTAAGAAAGGACATTTAAAACAAGTTTGTTGGAAGGTTTCAAAAGATGTCAAAGGTAATGTGAAGCCAAAGCCAGTAAAAGAAAGTTTTAATAAGGCTTCTGAGAAAAAACATAAGGTTAAAGTTAAAGCAGTAGACAAGGTAGCAGTTTCCAGTGATACTGATGAAGAAAGACTGTTGTCAGTAAAAAATGTCAATGCTATTGGTAAAGATGAAGTGAATATTTTGGTTAATGGTAAGTTTGTACCTTTTGAGGTGGATACAGGTGCTGCTGTGAGTACCTTGACTAAAGATTGGGTTCATAATTTGGGATTGTCCATGGTAGATTGTAATAAAATGTTAAATGCTTATGATGATCTCAAAATAAATGTTTTGGGTAAAGTTGGAGTGGATGTTTACTATAATTCTCTGCAAGGGAAACAGACATTTTATGTTGTAGGGAATCATAATTCTAACTTATGTGGCAAAGATTTGATGCCAAAAATAGGTATTTATTTGTCTGGTATTAATGATTCTTCTAAAGTTTCTAAAGTCAATGGTTCTGTGGTAGAATTGTTGAATGATTATGAAGTTAATCCTAATAAACCCATTTCAGATATTACAGCTCACATTCATGTTAAGAGTGATGTAGTTCCAAAATTCAGAAAACACAGATCAGTTCCAATTCACTATAAACCTTTAGTTGAAGATGCTTTAAATAAACTGATTGTAGATGATATAGTTGAGCCTGTTAACCATAGTGAGTGGGCTGCCCCCATTGTTACTGTGTTGAAATCGGATAAGGAGTCTGTACGTATCTGTGGAGATTTTAAAGAATTGAATAAATGTATATCATGTGACCAATATCCATTACCTAAAACAGATGAGTTGTTAGCATCTATTGGTAAGGGAAAGATTTTTTCTACTATTGATTTAAAAAATGCATATTGATCTTAGGTTTATTGAAGTGTTAAAAATTTTGCAAGAGCATAATGTTCAGATTAACAAGAAAAAATGTGCTGTTAAGGTTTCTTCTTTAGAATATCTTGGATTTTGTATCTCAGGTGAAGGAATCAAACCTTCCCCTAAGAAGGTCAAAGCTATTCTAGATTCTCCACCCCCTACTTCTGTTGCAGAGTTGCAATCTTTTATTGGAATGTTGACATATTATTGTAAATTCATTAAGAATTTTTCTTCCAAGCTGGCCCCCTTGTATGAATTGCTAAAAAAGAATAAAGTTTTTAAATGGTCTGAACTTGAAAACAAAGCTTTTGAAATTGTAAAATCGGATTTATCAAAAGGTCCCCTTTTGGCTAATTATGATGGTAATAGTCCACTAGTTGTTGAAGTTGATGCGTCTCCTATTGGTGTAGGATGTGTATTGTTGCAAAAAATTGATGGAAGAGAATTACCAGTTTATTTTGCTAGTAAAAAACTGACATCAGCTGAACAGAACTATGCTCAAATTGACCGAGAAGGGCTTGCCTTAGTTTTTGGGTTGAATCGCTTTAGATATTTTTTACTTGGAAGACAATTTGAAGCAAGGACCGACCATAAACCACTTTTAGGCTTATTTGGCAAAGGGCGTCATATTCCCACTAATGCCAATGCTCGTATTCAGCGTTGGGCACTGTTTCTCTCTCAATATGATTTTGAGCTTACTTACAAAGTGGGTAAAGAAAATGTTGTGGCTGATGCCCTTAGCAGGTTGCCTATTGATGATGATCATAAATCCATGACTCCAAATGAATACATTAAGTTAGTTGAAGCTTTAGATTTTGAAGATATTTCTTTTTCAAAAATCAGAAATTGTACTCAGAAAGATGAGGTTTTGGGTCAACTCATGCATAATATAAGATTTGGTTGGTCTACAAATGATTTGAGATTACATGAATATGGTTCTGTTAAATCTGATCTTAGTTTATATGACAATGTAATTTTGTACAGAAACAGAATTGTAATACCTACCAGCTTAAGATGTAAAATACTTGAGCACTTACATAGTGGTCATAATGGGATAAATGTGATGAAAGCAGAAGCTAGGAATTGGGTTTGGTGGCCTAAAATTGACCAAGATATTTCTGAAATTACAAAGAATTGTCCAGTTTGTTTTAAAAATTTTCAACCAAACCAAGCTCCTGTGTTGTCATGGTCTACCCCTGATAAGGCATGGTCAAGACTTCACATTGACTATGCTGGACCCATAAATAACAAATATTTTCTTGTAATTGTAGATGCATATTCTAAGTTTCTAGATGTTCAAGTTACTAGTTCAATGACTTCAAGTGTTACCATTGAATTGCTTAGAAAAACATTTTCTAATTTTGGTATTCCAGACATTGTTGTCTCGGATAATGCTCCTTATTTTGTGTCCGAGGAAATTAAAGTTTTTTATAAGAAAAATGGTATTCAACATTTAACTCCTGCCCCATACAATCCATCATCTAATGGGTTGGCGGAAAGAGCAGTTCGAACTTTAAAAGAGGGCTTAAGTAAATTCAACAGTGGATCATTGAATACTAGAATCTGTAGATTTTTGTACAATTATAGAAAGAGTATGCATAGTGGTATAGGTAAATCACCAGCAGAGTTACTATTTGGAAGATGTTTTAAAACAACTTTAGTATCTGTAAAATGTTCCCCTAACAAAGACAGAGACCTGGAAAAATTGTCAAAGAAAGTTTTCTCTGAAGGAACAAATATGTACAATGTTGGTGATGCAGTTTTTGCTAAAAATTTTGGGAAGGGAGAGTCTTGGATTGAAGGTAAAATTATTGAAGTGCTTGGTGTAAGGAATTATTTGGTGCAAGTTCATGATTTTGGTAATATATCATGGAAGAGGCATCATGATCAGCTTATGCCTAGATTTACTGGTACTTGTATTAAGACACCTAGAGAGTCTCCAATGCCTTTAGGTTCTTCGAATGTAAGTAATTATTCCTATGCCTCTAGTTCCACTAATGATGTTGAAGTATCTTCACAAAGGTGTGATGTTTCAGTTCAACCTGATAGTAATTGTATTGAGTCTGAAGACACAGTCTCAGAAACTGAAAGGTGTGGTGTGAATGATAAACAGATTGTATCACCATCTCCAGTATTACGGAGATCAAAGAGAATTATTAAGCCACCAGAAAAATTAAATTTGTAATGTCTTTTGTTGCCATAATATATTGATATTTCTGTATAATGATTGTTGTATGTTGATATTTTTCTGATCCATTTTTGATAAGTTTTGTATGTCTTTTCTTGGAGGGAGGAATGTTATGTATAACTTTTGAGCTGATTAATTCGTGCGCTTTGCATTGCGCTATTGTTTTGTTGTTTTCACTGGAGTAGAACACGCCATGTCGGACATTTAAGTTTGAGTAATAAAACCTCCACTTTTCTCACGATTTTAAATGAATCATCCTCTTCCTTCTAATCCGAGAATGGAACAATAATGGCGCTCTTGAAGAACTTACACATATCTTTACTCAAGCTGATAAATTATACAAACAATTAAATTAAAACAGGAAATCCCCCAGAACCTAGTTATACTAGATAAAGTAAATCTCAAAAACTCCTCATAAATTACTAAATTATAACTGAATGAAGTCATATTGGGCCAGTTAAATTATATGTAACTAAAACTTAGCACGAGGATTTGCCCCTCTCTATTCATCTCTTACTTCCTTAAATTTCGTGCTTATCCCCCCAATCCTTCCCATCCTTTATCCCCCTCTCCCCAGTGATGACACCCTGAATAGGGCTAAGAGAGTTCACTCGATGCCGTCACTATTCTTCCCCCACCTATCCTAACTAAACTAAACCTGTCCATATACTGTAAGACGCACTGTGACTGTCATCTTTGACACTGCATTCTTACTGGCAGAGTTCACTGGTCACTGCATTAGACTGTAGATGACTTCCCTTGAATCTTGGTTTGACTACAGGCACGTCTGTTAATAGCCCTGCTAATACACAGACCCTTTTTATTAGTGTTCTTGCATGTCTGACAGTAGCTCTTAGGAGCTCTGATAGCAGACAGACGTGAATACAAGCCACTAATTACACCTTTCATCCTTACCTTATTGGCTGTGACTACCCTGTTTTTACCTGCCAGGTGGTTGCAGCTTCTGCATTGAGCTTGCTGTGAGCTGCGGGCAGGTGTTGCTGGTAGGTTAAGCCAGCAGCACAGAGGGGAGAACTCCGCCCCTGGTAAATTAACACCGTCCACTGTCCCCATACATCACAGTAACCGCCTTGTAGGTTCCTATCCTCTCCCCACCCAATCCTAAGCACGAAAATCTGTTTCTACTACTATCTTACTCTCGAATCTAGATTAAAATCAATTCTTTATAAGCTGCTCTCGTTTTCAATTGCATTTTTTTTTCAATTGAAATAATACCCAAGTCTTCGATAAAATTACGTTTTTTTTTTTTAACATAATTGTTCGTTAACCTAGGAGTAAAATCTTGTGAATAATCTTGTTTGGGAAACAGTGAATAATTATTATCCTTTTAATTGCCCAATTAAATAGATCATTATCGCTCATAAAGACACTCCACGCGGTCATTTTGTACTTTGAATTTTCCACTCGTTTTTTACCAATAAACATATAACTCAATATTTAAGCTATAGTATCTGCGATTTTTTTTTCTTTTTTTTCATGATCACTATCAATTGTTGCATTTAAACTACTTTTTCTGCATGTATAAATAATGGGCCGAGCTCGAATTAACATAAAAAAAAAACTTTATTTCCATTTCATTATACAATGGGTATTCGTCAGCCGGGGCAAGCCCCAACCCCCCACTGTGGTGTCCAACCACAGCAGTTCCTGCCAGTAAACAGCTTAAACTCTCGGTCTTGGACGGGAACCGATCTTTCGACCTCGTGAATGCGAAGCCAGCGCGTTACCACGTCGAAATGTCATATTCTCATATCTTGCCCAAAGCAATATCATTGTTTATAAAGTAATAAACATCCAGTCTGGCTTTGTTCTTGTCCTCGCCGATGAGAACCTAGAGACAACACTCCCGAAGTTTCTGCTATTTTTGATCAGAAAAACTTTGATATCACAATGCCCCCTGAACTAAACGCCCAAAGAACAGTAGTCATCCTTGGCATTGACCAATACATAACCTCTCACAAAGATGACGAAATAATAGCAGAAATTGAAAAAACATAACCAGGGCACTAGAGTAGAAGCAATAGTAAGAATCCCTAATAATAAACACCTGTTAAAGATACGCTTTCAGAACATAAGCATGGCCAAAAAAAATAAAAAAATCAGGGACTCCTTCTCTTTAATATTAGAATCAATGAAAATAACATCGAGGAGGAAATATTTGTCTACATAAATACATGCATGAAATGCTATTCTTTTGATCACACTACTAAAGAGTGTAAAAAATAAACCACCATCTGCTCAGAATGTGCCCAGGAAGGTCACAGATGGAATGAGAATAAGTGCATTAGCAGAACAAAGAAAGGCATTAATTGCTCGGGTGAGCATTCCACACTCGCTGCTGGGTGTCCTGAAAGGAAACAGAGAAAAAAAGAAAAACTGGCAGAGATTAGGAAATCAAAGAAAACACCCAAACCTACATTTGCTGAAATGTTAGGTGCAGCCAAACCCCCTCCCTCCTCAGATAGACTATTACAACACGAACTTAAATTCCCTATTAATGCTGAAAAAATGACCACAGTAGTAATTAGTGCCATGGTATATGGCCAGATGATGGATTCCATCAATCCTTGGTCATTTGAAGAAAAAGTTAACGAAATCTATGAACTAAATGGTATACCAAGGATTATTCTTCCCAAAAGTATTCCCAATAATCCTAACTTAACTGTAACAAAAGAACCAGTAGCTGCTACTGTGGTAGAAGCGAGAGTAGAAGAAGAAGAAGAGAGAATGGATGAAGATATTGAACTAGAAAAACAATCCTCTCAAACCATGAAAAAACGTCCCAATCAGTCTCCATTAGGTGCAATCTCCAAACGTACAACAACAGAAAAGAAAAAGATCTCAAAACAAATTGCAGATCAACAAAAGCATGAAGAGTCAGCTATAAAGCAGAGAGAGAGAGTTAAACTGAGAGAAGACCTAAACTTTAAAATAATAGGGAAACTCGATGACCAATTACCCTCTGATATAGAAGTAGAAATCATTAGAGATACACTACTTAGAACTAATAAACTCAAATTCATTTACCACAATGGCAGCTACCAGCCTCATGATGTCCATCTATTCCTAGAACAAAATAAAATTGATCTGGCTGACATAACAATTCAATATTTAGAAAGGAAACACTATGATGCATTAGCCCAGGGGCTATATAAAAGAACATCATCCTCCTCAAGCTTAAATAAATAACTTTTTCTTTATATCTTTTACATTTAATATGGTTAATTACAATAATAAATTAACAATCATTCAGCATAACGTGTTAGCTTGGACCAAAATAAGAAGTAACGAATTATATAATGTATACAGAGAAATAGACCCAGATATTATACTACTTAATAGTACCTCTAAGACAAACGAAAAAATAAAAATTTATGGTTACAATACATATCAGAGAATTTTTTTAAATGAAAAAAATGCAGGTATAGCTATTGCCATTAAAAGAAATATCATTCATAAAATCATAGATGACTTTAATAGCGATTTTTTAGCACTAAAAATTTTAACTAAAAACTGCCCCATAATCATTGGAACAACCTACCACCCAGAAGAATGCAAATCCCATACGAAAATATATTAAAATTAATAAGAAAAAACATCCCAGCATACCTAATTGGCGATCTTAATGCTAAACATCATATACTAGGTCATAAGAGATTTAATGTAACTGGTAATTTCTTAAATACTTTGGTAAATAATAATCTAATTAAAATTCTAGGACCCGATTTCAGAACCATGACTCATGGATCAGAAATCGCCAAACCTGATATAGTTATAAGTAATAAGAATCATTACCTGAATTATTCCATAGAAAAGGGACCCTTAACCACTTCTGATCACTTGCCATTAATAATTAATTTCTCAACAGAACCAATAGCAATTAGAATTCCCCCATTAAGAGATCTAAAAAATGCAGACTGGGATAACTTTCAATCTTTCCTAGATGAAAACTTCATTCATGATATTAAGAGAAATACCACCATTAATTCAACTTTAGATATAGAAGAACACTTAAAGCAATGGTAACACTTAATTCAAAAAGCAATAGAAAATTATATACCTTTAAAAAAGACGAAAACCTTACCCCACCCAAAATTAAATGAAAAATGTAAAGCACTCCAACATAGATATTTAACTTTATCAAATAACATTGGTAGAGGCCTCTGGGGCCCCCAAGCTTTAACTGAATTAAAAACTATAAAAGAATTACAAAAAGAATTAATAGATTCATATAATAATAATTTTTTTTTTGTAGGATGGGATAGGATAGGAGGGTAAAAAGGGGGAGGGAATTAAGGATATAAGGGAATTGGAGGGGAAAAGCACGAAAATTAAATAAAGTAAGAGATAAAAAGAGAGGGGCAGACCCTCGTGCTAAGTCTTGATCTGAAATTCAGATTCTATTGATAATAATAATTGGGGGAATATAATAATGAAACTTCAAAGTACAGAAAAGGATCCCAAAAACTTTTGGAATAATATATAGAAAGTAATGAGTAACTGTAAAGAAACAACGCCGTATCTAATAGACAATAATAATAACAATAAAAAAACTATTCGCCAGCAAAGAAAAAGAAGAAAAATTCAGAGAGACCTGGGAAAATATATTTAATATTAGCGCTGAAGAAAATATAAACTTTGACCTAGAACACGAAAGAACACTATGTAACTTTTTAAGAGAAAACGCAGATTTAACTGTGCCTTTTTTTAATGTAGACTTAAATAGATTAACTCCAGGGGACGATCTAATATCTCCTATCACTATCGCTGACATCAAAGACATCATTAACTATATTAAAAATAAAGCCCCAGGACGTTCAGGCATTAATTAATATTATCCCATTTACCAAATATAGCAATTCATGAACTATTAAATATTTTTAATTTTTGTTTATCCACAGGTTATTTTCCGAAAATATTTAAAATGTTAGTAATGATTTTTATACCAAAGCCCGGGAAAAAACACCACCTTAGCTAAAAATTATCGTCCTATATCTCTCTTAGAAGTCCCAGGGAAAATATTTGAAAAAAATAATATATTCCCGAGTTTATAAATACTGAGAATTAAACCATTGTTTTCCCTCATCTATTAACAGAAAAGGGATAAATGTTCCGGTTTTACGTCACGGACTCCCTTATCAACCAAGGGCTAGGACGGTTGCAACCACACACGAATAATAGAATAATACAGAGTAAAATGGTATCAACTAAGCTAAAAAGATTTAACCTGCTCAAAACTAAAAATAGAGTCACCTTATACAAAACTTTAGTAAGACCAATATTAATATACCCTCCAATACCAATGTGCATATTATCTAAATTTAACCTTTTGAGACTCCAAGCTATCCATAATTTAAATTTAAGAAGAATTATCTCTGAAACTCCACCATACATAGAGAGAATGGAAGAGATTCATAAGAGCCTTAAAGTCGAACCACTTAATAATTATATTTTTAAACTAGCATCTAAAACCTGGGGTAAAATGAAAATCGACTTTCAAGAATTTCTTTAAGAAACAAACACTTTAAATAACGAAAGAAACAGTGACCATCCCTGGTGGAAAAGAATTTCCCCATTATTATCAGGAAATCCACCAGAACCTGTTTATACCAGTTAAAGTAAAACTCGAGAACTCCTTATAAATTCCTAAATAATAACTAAAGGGAGTCATGTTGTGCTGCAATTAAATTATATTATTATTATTTTTATTTTTTTTTAACTAAAACTTAGCAAGAGGGATTGCCCCTCTCTGTTCATCTCTTCCTTCCTTAAATTTCGCGCTTATCCCCCCCAATCCTTCCCATCCTATATCCCCCTCTCCTCAGTGAGGACACCCTGAATAGGGCTAAGAGAGTTCACTCGGGAAAAAAAATGTAGGATTTTGATTATGGGAGACTTTAATCATAAAGAGATAGATTGGATAAATCTTGACCCACACAGTGGTGAGGACTCATTCGGGGCAAGATTCCGAGATTGCGTACAAGGGAATTTCCTACACCAACATGTAATGGAACCAACAAGGGCCAGGGGTGGGGATGAGCCATCACTACTTGATCTAGTGTTCACAGATAATGTGTTGGATATTGAAATGGTTCGATAATGGGTTTAAAAGAGCTAAGGAGTGGAGAGACAAATGCTGGAAAAGGTATAGGAGGAGTGTGACAGAGTGTTTCGCTCAATGTCAACAGAGGCTGTTAGATGCCTTATTAAATAAAATTAGTAACATAACTGTTATTTTCTAACTAAAAAAATTAATTCCCTTTAACATAACTGTTATTTTCTAACTAATAAAATAATTCCCACTTCTTGACTTTCGCAGATTATGATTATTTGCAATTTGTATTTTAGCTTATAGCTAATTCTATATAGCTTATTGACTCTTCTTGTACGTGTAGAAGTATAGCCCCAATATAAAGGCTGCCCCTATTTTTCTGCCTGCTCCGAGCCAAGAAAATTAAGAAACACAGAACCAGTAACCTAACTTTTCATTAGTATTCTCGTTTTATTTTATTTGCTTCCACTTGTTGCACCTAAAAATACTGTCTCTCCCTTGCATCTCTGCTATAATTGCCTGCCAGGGACCACCACTAAAATAGTCCTTAAAATGAAATCAGAGCCAATTACTGCTCTAGGAATGTCTCCTACAGATGACGTCACGAAGCACAACGAGGAGACGCTCTCTTTTGGCGCCGAGACTGCCCAGAGGCAACATCTCGCCTGGGTGGTCTAAGTTTATTTTCAATATTTTATGTGGCATCTTCACAGGAATTCATCTAGCACAACAAGGAATTCATCTAGCACAACAAGGTGAGGGATAGTGTATGGTAAAGCTCGTGGGTCAAGCAAATTGGTTTATTTTCGAGAATTAGTTACATTCGTTACTGGATAAATCTTATGGATTTCTATTCTCAGATTCCATTCCCAGTCACACGAAATTTTGTAGATTACCACACTGGAATCTCACATGCCAAAGTTAATTCCTTAACCTGTAAATTACAGCTGATATATATTGCTGAGAAGTTTCTTTTCACTGAATGTGATAAACGAAAATCTCATCCTCTGAAGACTAGTTATGAGCCCGTAAAAATCTATCTCTCTTCCTAATAAATTCTAATTTCATTTCACCCCTTTCTATCATCGTAAATAAAGTGTTTTTACTTCAAAAACTCGTCAATAAAGCTATTTGCCAAAAAGCCAAATTGCAAATATTCAAAAGGTAATTTTTCCCAGTTGGCTATGCAAATATTTCTTGTTAACCACATTTTAATGAATGCATACCGTATTTATCTTGCTAATTCTTCATATGTTGGGAATAAAGTGTTTTGAGTTATAAGTTGCAAATACCTCAAAAGGTGGTTTTGCACCCTTTTTTTTATTGCAAAGTTCTTGATAACTAAAAGTGAATGAATACTGTATTTATCTCGTAGATTCTTCCTTTATCCTAAATAGAGTGTTTTACCATATTAATTGCATATCAGTAATAAGCATTGCAACTTTTGTGGTTGCCCACAATTTAAGGAATACATACAGTACTGTATTTGTCTTGCTTATTCTTCATTTATTGTGAATATATTGTTTTCTTTAAAACCAGTAAAGAATTAATGTTTTGTATGCTATCATGGTAGCATAAATATTTCTGGTTAGCTGTGAATAACCTATATATATTCATCCAGTAGAATGACATTGGAAACTCATTATATGTGTGCTCATGCTTTCAGTTTCCCATTATAAACAGTGTGTCATTTCTGTTTCTGAAATTGCAGTGTCCTGTATTCTACTCTGCCTGTGTGACAGAGGTAATCATCGAGTTGAGGCCAAAGTCTTGGCATACGTCCGTGGTGCCGGGAAACGAACTCATACTCACCTCCTCCGGGATTCGAGGCAGCATTTCATAAAATTTAATTTGAGAAATTTAATTCAATTCTTTTAATGTCATTGCATTTCCAAAATTAAAAGAAAGTTGAATTCTGAGTTTCATTTGACCGACTAATGGTAATAAAAATGGGGTGTTCAAGTACAAATATCCGTCCTGTCTGTTTGTGAGCTCTTAACCGAGCTCGGTACTTTGAGTCCCCTTAGTAAAACAGAATCTTAAAAACACTCTAGCATCAGTATCATTCAAAACCCCAACCCCACATTATTTGGCGCCCGAACAGGGACCCGAACAGACAGACTGATTTTATAAATTTATTTTTATTTTGCTTTTTAACATTGCACATGAAACCCGATTACCATTGGCTCGATTATTGAAATGAATGAATCTTAAGCTGCACACGAAAATTTTTGCGCTAGAAACGTTGCGGATAAGAAATTTTTTTTGTTTTCAATATTAATTATGGTAACTCATATTTTCTTGTTTCCCATGTGGTAAACAATATTTCAGGAAATCTACATGAGATTATGTGGTAACAGACTTTAGAAATTTTGCATGACGACAAGACGTGTTATATAAAATTTCATTTATTTGCGTGATAAGATTGAGTTTTAAAGCATTCGTGTTTTATATATCCGTTAAAGGGTGATACTTGTTAGGAATTGTTTATATTTCCTTGGAATTAGGAATTGGGAGAAAGCATATTAAGTATTTTTGCTTATAATTGTGTTTTATATTCAAGCATTGACTGCTCATAGATTGGAAGAAAAACTTTGGTGTCATTTGTCGAGCCTAGGCTAAGCCTTTCATGTGTCTGAGTTGTCACATGAAAATAAATTTTCTCATTACTAGTAGAAATGTGTAATCTGGCTGCCTAGTAAGCTGTTAGCTTATCGTTGGTGTATTTTGCATAGGAACTGTGCCCTTTTGGTAACACTTCAGAATTTTACATACGACATTTTATTTGCGGGTACTGCCATATACGCGCTCATACGCAGGCACGACCGCGATACTGTACTTGTTCGTATCACTT